>JAPMOQ010031387.1:2469700-2479946 GCA_026543055.1 Argiope trifasciata
GTAGTACAACAATTACTGGTAATAATACTTTTCTTAACAAAAATTCCAATCTTTCTTTCCAGTTCTGTAACCAATAGGTGTGACATTGCTCTAAAGCTCCAGTTTTGAAGCCTAGAAACCAGCAAAAATAACCAGTCATTTTACCATTAAATAAAAAAAAAAAATTAAACACTCTCGGCAAACTGAATACATAAATATCGCCAGTAACAAGTAAGTAAGATTATTAAAATTTCATTTAATTAAGACCTTATACTAATATTAATATTAGAATGTTAGTTAATAAAAATCATTAAAAAATTCACTTCATCAAAAAGAAAATAGAAATTCGTCATTTTACTGATAATTAAGGTAATACGTTATGTGACTTCTGCAAGGGTTAAAAGCATCAATGAAACGGAAATATTTTCTGTTGTCCTGTTCTCTTTTCGATGCTAAGCGTCATAAGCTGGGTATGAGCACTGCGCTGAAGCCCATTTTAAATTTGCAAATATAAAAATTCTCAGAAATCTTCAGCAAATCAATCATTATCTTATTCCGTAATAACTTTGTATAGAGTATTATTCGAATCTCTAATATTGTTGGTGATTTCTAGACATTGGTCAAATAAAGTGTTTGACAAACAAAGACACATTTCTGATACCAGAACAAATAAGTTATTTCTTTTAAATTTTGAGCATTCAATGAAAGATAACTTTAATCACCAGTTTTTCCTACCGAATTGTGGCCTCTCTTAGTTCGTAAACTTTTAACACGTTATCTACTCACAGTCATATATCGGCTCTAAATACAATAGAAAAACATGTATTTAATTTAAAAAGTCAGTTGGATATAATTGGTACTTTCGATATGTTTTTCCTACATTTCTTTTCGACAGAAAGCGTGTTGAAAATGAAAGTTTTTTGGTGGCAACAGAATAATTATGCTCGAAAACAATATATAAATATGTACATACAAACACTGCGTCAATGCATACATTGAATAAAATTGTATATAATTCTAAATATTATTAATTGTTTACATGAATATTAAATAATATTAACTAATAATTAACGGTATATTATTATTTATTGCAAAAGTTTTCTGAAAAAAAAAAGTTTTGCCAAAGAGTAAATTTCTTAGAGAGAGAGAAAATCGAAATTATAATATTTATGAAATTGAAATGAAAAAAAAAAAATTCCATAACTCGAAAAAAACCTATTTGCCTATAAGACCTGTTATTTCATACTTTATAATGTTTGAAATAAAAGCGAATTTCTGGATAGATGCTGTTTAGGCTGTCATAATTACAAAAATTTCCTTATGTATGAGGCAATAATCATCCAAATTTTTCCATAGATTTTTTTATAATTACCAATAATAACCAAATTTGCCACTTTTTATTGACGTCTGAATATTCAATCTACTAAATTCTTTTTAAACCTGAATAGTTTTGTCTTCACCTTTTCATAAAAAAGAGCGGTTCTATCTAATTATTTTCTCAAATAAACTAGAGTATTTGTCCCTTACTAATTGGCCATCGATTCAAGAGAGACAAGAGATACCACGCTCAAATAAATAATAAACTTTTTATGATTGGTACCGACTTGTATGCATTGATTCAAGACAAAACCTAATCTTCTAACATTTTGGCACTACACGAAGAACTAATGTTAAAAGGAAGTTCAGATTAGTTAATTTCAACATTATCGTAGCTAAAGCAACCCGGATGGTCTGGCAGGCATAACTTCAAAAGATTCTGCCTGTATCCGTCTTTAATGAACCTTGAAGCAATACCCTTGGATAATATTGTATAAAAAACAAAAATCGAAAGTGAAAAATAAATAATAATAATATTTTGAAAAAAGAATTATTTATTCAAAAAATTTAATTTTCTTTCACCCAATTGATAACGTTTCGAAACATGAGTATAACTCTGAAGTGAGGTGAATTAATATCGACATTTTATTAAAAAGGCGCAATGTAATGAATGGCGTTAAATTTAGTTCATATCTTTGACAAAATAACAAGTAAAATTATCAAACGAAATTGAAAATTTATCTTTCACCACAACAACGAAAAATTCCTCTCACAGCATTAATAAATCTTTCTCATATTTCACCTAAATTAAAGAAAAAATTGGAACACAGTTTTAAAATGATTTATTTAAATAGTAAACTTGAAATACATTTTCGTACACGACTCTCTTTTCATTTTCGAACCATATCTCAAAGAAATGTTCAAAACTATCAACTGATTTTTATTTGAATGTGATTATCCAGCTTTTCCAGGAGCGAAGATTTGATTAAAATGTTTCCCTTGTTTTAAGGAGAAATTTCATTAAGTATTTTAAACATTCATGGATAAGAAATACTACCTGCTAATCGTTATATGTAATCAAATAGTTTTTCCTCCCATTATAGGTCTCTCCTTATTCAACGATGGAACCAAGAGAAATATTCATAGAAATATGGCTACCAATCATTTTTATCATCAATAGTTTTAGAATTGACTGGAATCTAGACATTTTCACTTTTTTCACTTATATTACAATAGTAATACTTCTTCAAATCCCACCAGACAACAAGAAAAAAAAACCACCAAAAATAGAGCAATTCAAGTATCCGATTTAAAATCGAAATCGCACTCTTTCACACAAACAGCAACCAAAAGCATAAATTATGTCTCAACCCAAACAATAGCAATCAAGAAGGAGCAGAAAATAGATAAGAAAATTCAAACTGATGCAAACATTCACAAGAGCACTGGCAATCAAACAATAGACCCAAATATAATTTATATGGAAAATGAAGCACAAACAGATATAATAGCAAATATATCCGTAGCAAATCAAACAATGAATGAAACATCGGAGAAGAGTATTCAAACCATAACTAAAATCACCTATTCAAACACCACGCAAACTGACAATATTCTTTCCACAAATAACAATAACAAAGAAGAACATAAGAAAGAAAACATAAATATTCAAGAACAAGAACAGGAAAAAAAATCAAACCATTGCACAATAAATAACTCCGTCCAATCACCAAAGATTTCCACCCTCAACGAAGAAGACACATATTTCACTTTATCCTCGTTGTCCGTCCTACCCTCCAGTTCCAGTGAACCTATAAAAACAAAGAAAAAGAATGGTTGGAGCAAATTTAAAAAAACAATAAAAAAAATTACACATCCCCACAAATCACTAAAACGTCGCTAAATATTTTAAAATCAAAAGCAAAACCTTTAATTTTAAATACTAAAAATAACTTATATAAAATTATAATTCTTTCTGATCTAATTTTATATCCAGCTTAAACATATATATGACAAGAATTTCAGTTTCTAACCCAAAAAAAAGATTTAAAAAAGAATAGCTTTTAATATTTTTTTCACAAAAGTTTTTCTGAAATTTTTAATACCTCTTCTTATTAGATTTTCCAAATTGTAATGCATTTAATCATGAAATACAATCACTAAGCAATACCATTTTAATAAATTCATTCTTTTTCTTTCTTTTTCGTTAATTATAAATTTTGATTGAATATTTTTTTAATGTTACATGCCCTTGAGTTCATAAAAAATATATTTTTCATGTATAAAACAGGTAATAAAATTACCTGGACTTTTTTCTAAATTTAAAAATCTGATAATTAGTAAATTTTAATCTAAAAAGGTATTTATTACCTTATATCTTACTTTTAATTCCAAAATAAAATTTTTAATTCATATAAATATCATAAAGGTATTCTAAGATACCTTGAACATCTTAAACTATCAAAATTACCTCTAAGTTGCATTTTTCCTTGTATGATTAAATTGCAACAGGTATCAAAAGGTACCTGATCAATTTTCTAAATTTTGAAATCCGATGATTATTAATTTCTCATATATTAAAGGTATTTTTTACCTTAAATCTTTTTCAAAATTTTAAATAGATATCACTGTATTATTTTTAGCTTTATTAACTTCACAAAGGTATGCAAAATTACCTTGACATTCTTATTCTTTCAAAAAAAATTTCTCACAGTTAAATTTTATAATTTATTATTAATTTTATTATTGAAAACAGGTATTGAAAATGTACCTGGAATTTTATTTCTAAATTCGACGAGCAAAAAATTTATTATTTTCATTAACAAAGTATATGTTTCACTGGACTCTTTTTCGAATTTTCAAATTTTATTTCTTAATTTAATTTTATATCATAATGCTAAACCAACTAATAAGAACAGGTATTAAATATTCAAATTAATAGAATTTTCTTACTGGTATTATTAAACTTACAATTCCAAAAATATTTAACTGTCTTTAATGTTTTTATTTATTTCTATTTCAAATATTATTCCAATTTCGCAGCTTATTTATTACTAGTATATTCCTCACAATTTATTTTAAAAAGCACCCATTTCAAAACTGTTTAATTAGGAACTGAAATTCTTGTCATATGTTAAATTAAGGTATATATAATTTTCAAAAGCTTAATAGACTATATAAAACATTTCTTCTCCTGATTTATTCAAGATTAATAGTTTTTTTCAATAATAATAGACAAATGACAATAAGAATTACTCCGTAAACAGAATACTCTATTCCAGCCCACCACAGCTCCAACCATTCTTACAAAGAAATATTAATAATAACCAAAATAACAATATGAAAATATATTTCTTAAAAAATAGAATTCACTAAACAAAAAATATCCATCCATAGTCTTCTGTAAAAAAAGAACTTTTCATCAAAATTCAGGCATTTCAATGAATTCAAAAAATATTTTCAAATTTTCTTAAGAAACCAAGTCTATCTTTAATGTTTTTCTGTTATTTTCTCCAAACTCCTACAATAAAAATGTATTTCTTCTGCAAAAGAGTTTCTCGTATCTTTAAAATATTATGTGAGTAACGGATTATTGATTAGAAATTAATGAGACATTTTCTACAATTACTAAAGATCCGGGGGAAACATCTGTCACTTTTGTCATAAATTTCATAAATTCTTTTTTAAAATTTTCACTATTTTAAAATTGTAACGAAACAATTGCCTTACGCATCATGCAGCACTTTTTTAATTAAGTATAATAACGTACTGCCTGATGAAAAAAAAAAAGTTCTGCATTAAGATTGGCGAGCCAGCGAAATCTCCAAACTTAATGCTCGCTAAAAATTTAATAAGTAAATATTTAGGAAAGTCTATTTTAATAGCTTCTTTAGCAAAATATTTTTAAGCTACGAATTTTCATAGTTGTATACTCATAAATTTATAAAGGCCTTCAGCCCCAAGGTTTTTTTTTGTTAGCTTCTGAGGAACTTACGTTGTAAATTAAAATAAAAATAATGAAACTGCAATTGATATAAAAACAATTTTTACTGAAGCAAAACCTTTTTTAAAAATATGAAGACTGAAAACAGAGTCGCTGAGCATTTAAACCTTATGAGCACTAAAATATATCTTTAATAATATATTATCTCAATAATTTTCAGCAAAATTTTCTCAAATACCTCATGAATGGATTGATTAATTAAAAATTTTTAGTTTTAAAGGTATCAGGCTCTAAGAAAATAAACAAAGTCGTCCGAGAAAACATGTAAAGCCAAACATCTATAGAGTGGAAGAAAATCAACTTTAAAAGCGATGCACTTAAAGCAATTAGTATATACGAAAAATATATAGCATAAATGCAACTTAATTATTAAAAAATTGACATAAATGCAATTTATTTATACCTGAAATAAAACAAAACAACTAACTAAGTACTCGTTGCAAATACAGTGGTCAATTATCAGTCGACCTCAACAAATCCTGTCGATACTGCTATGGTTAGTGGTGGTGGGATGGTCGGCTGTATGCAAGAAGTTGTCAAAAATCAGAAGAAAAGAAGCAAGAGGGCATTTCCGACGTCTGTTATAATTAATCAAATGCAAGAATTCTCTACTCTAGTTGAGGTAAAGTTATGGAGGTTAAAAATTTAAATTCTTTTTTTTAACTTTATTTTAAATGAAAGGTGTTTCAGAATGACGCTGAAAGATCAATAATAAAAAAATGTGTAATTTCAAATGCATCACATATTAAGAAAATAGATAGTAATTGGTCGGAAATTTTCTAAGACATAGCTCTTTAGCCAGGGGAAAAACTAACATTTTGCTCATTTGGTGGTGTGGTAATAAAAAGAAAGAATTATTAAAATTCTAATAAAAAACTCAAAAAGAGCTTGAGCTTCTTTAATTAGCATAGATATAGATGATAATGCATCATGCGCCTTTATATTGGTAAGTTCATCATAACATTAAACGTTTTATGATCATGCAATTAAACTTGTACTGCTATTATTGAACAATCCTAAGGTTATTTACTTTAGAAGTATTAAAGTAAATTAAGTGTTAAGTACTTGAAGTATTACATAAGTCATATTACTGACCTCCGATACGTCACGAAGGCACACGGATAAACCACGTAAAACTGACCACCGCAACAGCAACACTGGCGGAAACTGTGGTTAAATCCTAATGGCTATCACCGGCCACGGTACAACCCTCTCCGTTGGGAGTACGTCCCGACATCGATGGGAGGGTCAGACCCCCACATATTCTGTACCCATCGGGTTGGAGAGATTCAACCACCATACTGAAAGCATCTTATCTTCAATCATGAGGTGCTCCCTCGGGAATTTGAACCATTACATAAATATAATAAAGTTGTATAAAATGGCTACCATTTAATTCTAAATTTTTATAAATTTCCAGCAAATTTAATAATTTCTGCTATAAAAATTACTATTGATTATTAAAATTTCGATAAAATATAACATTTTATTTCGATAATTAGTCCCTATGGTGACCATCTGGGTAGGCGAAGTTATTGATTATATGTATTTTCAGTTAAATCGCTAAGATACTTCCATGTCCATAATCACACCATATCTTCATTCATTGATATCATGTTATTTCAGTTACCGTATTATTACTCCCTTTGTGTTTAGTCTGTACCTGAACCCTTTAAGTGCAGTTTAGTCCCATGACACAGCAAAGGACCTGAAAGAAAATAAATCGGCTCTCTTCTAACTGTTTAATTCTTCAAATTTTCATTCGTGTTCAAGCCTATACAGGTCAATACAGAAATATAAAATTCTTCTTTTTTAAACAATGCAAGAAAATCGAATAAGATAAATATTTGATTAAACGATAAACACGATTTGAATATAAAGTCAAACATAATAATCCAAAATCAGAAAGAAAACAATTTTTTAAGTCATAAAATTCTGAAAAAAAATGACTGATAATTATATATTATCATTAAAATTCCTTTTTTAAACTTTTAACTGAACTTGGTCGTTAAGTTGAAATCAGAAAATTCTGCTGTAGGCATTTTAATGGGCTTAAAAATTAGGCAGTTAGTATTCATTTGATTAAGTTTGGAAAAATATTAATAAGAGAACTAGTTTTCAGTCGGCCTATTTTAAATGTCCATATAAAATCTCCTTCTTAGTAAGAAAAAGTGTTAACAATTCACAATAATATACTCACCTGCTAAGAAAATAAACAACAAAAGAATCCCTCCGAGGAAAAAATAAAAACTTTTTCATTGATATGTCTGAAAGTTGTACACGAGTGCGGCGTTGTCTTACTAGACCCTGTAATAAACAATGAAGAAAGGAGAGTTTGGAGTTTTTGGATTTTGTTGACACAAGAGCCATGATGTTGACTATGCTGCGCCAAACTGTATCTGGTTTAGAATTAAAATATATAATTGCAGCAATAAAATACAATGTAAAAACATTTTAAAGACATGAAGAATATATAAATATGGAGATAAAAACCTAATGATTTCAAAAAAGCAAAAAGATTAGTATGTGGTGTTTTATCAAGCAAATCAGAGAAATTGGAGTTGTTAAAATGGTATGAGCCTTGATTACTAAAGTTTGGACACTCAGTGAGAATATGGTAAACAGTCATGATGCAATTGCATTGAGTGCAAATTGGTGCCTCTTCTCCAAAAAGTAGATGTCGATGGGTGAATCTAGAATGACCTATGAGCAAACGGGTTAAGATTGTGTCCGCTTTTCAATTTGGAAGACATGGCAGAGAATTTAACGCTATGAAGTTTGTTTTCTGCCCTTTTGAGAGATAGAGCAAAGTTATGTGTTTTTTCAAATCACTTACAGGGATATTGATATTTGCTGTAGTAGTAGCTGATTAGCAATCCGTATATATTGCAATATAATCTTTATATTGATGTCTATATTCATAACAAATGTGTTTATAAATAGAATCTGAGATGTCAGATTTCGTAAACTCTTGAAATAGACTTATGTAAAACATATTGGGATTTATATATGGAGGAAAATATTGCAAAAATGGGATGCTGCATGCAGGTGAAGTAGATTTAGGTCCTTCAGAATTTTATGAATTCTAGTAAAATAAACAGGTGTAAAACATTTTAGTGCTTCATGTATTCGAGTTAAGAATGGACGGAGTTTAAAATTATGAAAAGGATGTTATGCATTTGATTCCATTCTGAAATAATAGAGCAGGGATAGCATTTGTCGTTTAAAGTCAAAGGAGGTCTAAAAACAATCAACATATAGAGTCTGAACAGGAGAGGTCCTAAACTCTTCTGAACACAGTCTGAGAGCATTATGATGAACAGGGTTTAATTTCTGCAAAACTTTTTTTCTGACTGACCTGTAAATAATACAACCATAATCCAACTTGGATACACCGAGAGTTTTGTATATTTTAAGATGTCACAACAATACTCCCCTACCGGTGAGTCTGTAGAGAAGAACGATTTTTTTACTATCATGTCTGGGTTACCGATTTCAAGATGGTATTGGCGGAATTCTACCAATGTGCAGTTTGAATTAAAGCAATAATCGAACCTGCGATGTTAGAGTTTGAAGTCCAGTAACTTAAAAATTCGACAAAAGCCTACGCTCATATCTAGCGGCTGTTACTGGCTTATTAGGATGTCACCAAAATACTCCCCTAAAGGTGAGTCTGTAGAGAAGAACGATTTTTTTAGGATCATGTCTGGGACACCAATTTGGCGATGGTGTTGGCGGAATTGTGCCAATGTGCAAGTTGAATTACACCAATGAATGAACCTGCGATGTTTGGATTTGAATTTAGTAACTTAAACATTCGACAAAAGCGTACGCTCATGTCTAGCGGCTGTTACTGGCTTATTAAGATGTCACCACAATACCCCCCTACGGTGCGTCTGATGAGAAGAACGATTGTTTTAGGATCATGTCTAGGTCACCAATTTGGCGTTGGTGTTGGTGGAATTGTGCCAATGTATAGGTTGAAGTCCGCCAAGGATCGAACCTGCGATGTTTGGGTTTGAAGTCCAGTAACTTAACCATTCGACAAAAGCGTACGCTCATGGGTCGTGGCTGTTACTGACTTGCTAAGATGTCACAATAATACTTCCCTACCGGTTAAACTTTAGAGAAGAAAGATTTTTTTTTCGATCATGTCTGGGTCACCAATTTGGCTATGGTATTGGTGGAATTGTGAAAATATACAGGTTGAATTCCACCAATAATCGAACTTGTGATGTTTGGGTTTGAAATCCAGTAACTTAACCATTCGACAAAAGCATACGCTCATGGGTAGCGGCTGTCACTGGCTTGCTAAGATGTCACAATAATACTCCCCTACCGGTTAGACTTTAGAGAAGAAAGATTTTTTTTCGATCATGTCTAGGTCACCAATTTGGCGATGATATTGGCGGAATTGTGCCAATATGCAGGTTGAATTCCACCAATGATCGACCTTGCAATGTTTGGGTATGAAGTCCAGTAAATTAACCATTCGGCAAAAGCGTACGATTAGGTTTAGCGGCTGTTACTGGCTTATTAAGATGTCACCGGAATACTTTCCTAAAGGTCAGTTTAGAGAAGAACGATTTTTTTTTAGGATCATGTCTGGGACACCAATTTGGCGATGGTGTTGGCGGAATTGTGAAAATTTGCAGGTTGAATTCCGAAAAGGATTGAAAGTGCGATGTTTTTGTTTCATGTTTGTTTGTTTGTTTGGTTTGGTTTTTTGGCACAAGGGCCATAGATTTGACCATGCTGCGCCAGACTAAGTGAAGTTATTTCAAGGTAAAAAATTTGAAATTATTTGATACAATTTAAAATTTGAAAAACAAAATTGATTGATATAATTTGGGGAAAAAAAAACTAAATGTGTGAATAAAAGCCAATAGATTTTAAAAACGGTAAGAGATTATCATGGGGCGTTTTCCCAAGTAAAGCAGATAAATC
>JAPMOQ010031387.1:2494946-2518440 GCA_026543055.1 Argiope trifasciata
GAGAAAACAGGTATCGAAGCTAACTCGAAGATTTAAATTTTCAATTGTGATTTATCAAAACAATACATGCCATAAGAAAATTTGTGAAACCATTGGTGAAAAGATAACCGGTTAAAGTGCACCATTGTAAACTATTCTAAACAAAGTTAGAGTTTGGAAAGGGAACTATTCTATACAAAGGTAAAGTAAAGGTAAAGATTGAAGTGTGTTGAAGTTCAATATTTTTGACAAATTTATTTAGAAAAACCAAACATATATACATACATAAGAAACATATTATAAACCTATAACAGCATAAACATAAAACTTTATTAGTTCGCCATATTGGCTATAGATGGCAGCACGTTACCGCTTGAAAATTTAAGTAGCCATTATGGAGAACTAATAAAGTTTGAAAATATCATATCTGTAACTCCGAACTGCTTGACCGTAGTGCTTCAAAACTGGCGCCAATCGATTCCTCGTGGCCAAAAACCCCAGACCCCCAAGTTTACCGGAGTTTATTAATTCTGGGGCGATTTTCGACTTGGCAACCATTCCTCGTATTATAGTATTACATATTCTTAAAACATTTTAATTACAGTAAAAAATACTGAAGTAGAATTTAACCTGCAAGTGCATGTTAAGAGTGTATCAGTGCTTTGCCGTCACTTTGACAAAAATTCAAATGGATTATTAAATTAACTCTTATTACAAATTAAACCGTGGAAAGTGTGATGTTCAGCACCAGTTGAAATGGTAGCGTACTGTTAAGGAATAAATATAAGATATGATATTTTAAACCTAATTTCACAACGGCTGATTGCAAATCAGAAAGATATATAGTACAATGAACAAATAATCGTAATGCTTCGATAATAATACGGATCGACTATCGGAGATTGATGTTTAAATATGTTTTCCTGATAAGTTATTAAGAGAGAAAGGTTCTTAAGTATTTAATTGAAAATTTCTGAACGCATTACTCATGGCCAGCCAGCAGGCTAATATATTTTTAGTTTCCTTTCCGTTTGGTTTGTTTGGGTTTTTATGGCGCAAGAGCCATGGTGTTGACCATACTGCTCCAAACAATGGGTAAAATTATATTACTTAAAAAGAATCACCAAAGGGAATATGAGTAGAAGCTAAAATGCAATCACGGTTCAAATTAACGGATAAAACTTTAAGGACTTTAAAAAAGCAAAGAGTTGGACATGAGGTATTTAATCAAGCAGAAAAGATAATGAAGGGCGAGACATTTGAAAAAAGTAAAAGCACTGGGCATTGAAATTTGAGTATTCTGACAAAATATGCTTCACAGACATTTGACAATTACATCGCGAACACAGTGGTTGTTCGCCTAACAACAAATGAATATGGGTGAATCTAGTGTGTCCAATTCATAAGCGTGTCGCAACAGTACCTGCTTTTCTGTTCGCTAATGAGGGCCAAGGTTGCACATGGGGTTTTATCATATGAAGTTTGTTGTTTATCTCCAGGTCCCATCGTCTCTGCCATTCAGAATAAAGAAGCATTTTAATGTATTTCTTTATGTCGTTCAATGGGATATTGGAAGCAATTGAATTATTCGCCGATTTGGCAGCCTTGTCTGCCTCTTCGTTGCCTGAAGTTTCAACATGGGATTCCAACATGGGACCCGACAGAATAAAATATTATAATTACGATAAGTTAGTTTATCAAGAACATCTAAGACCTTTAAAACCAAGGGAGGGGAATGAGGATTACATGAGTTGAGAGAATGCAAAAAGCTCAGAGAGTCCATATAAATGATAAAAATTTTATCCAGACTATTAGAAATTTCTTCTAGAGCATATAAAAGACCACTTATTTCTTCAGTAAAATCTGAACAATAAGGATGTTTAAAAGAAGAAATTATATGAGGGGAAACAACAGCAAAGAAACATGAGCAACTGATTTCGACCAGTCAGTAAAAACTGGAATGAAATTTTGATACTGTTGTCTATGTTCTAAGAAAATTTCTTGATAAATGATATCTGCTGTATCAGACTTGTGAAAGTTTTGAAATGGATTTAAATATTGTATTTCGGGCATTTTCCAAGGTGGAAAAGTGTTTTTTGGCTGAAGAGCTACATGGATATGCAATAGATTAAGATCTAAAAGAATGTAAGGAATTCTTGTAAAAAAGACAGAAATAAATGACTTCCTACGAACTAAAAAGGGACGAAGTTTGAAATCCCTAAAATGGATGGTTCGTATTCAATTGAATTCGAAAATAATAATCCAATGACAAAAATTGTCTTCTAAATTCCAGAGCCGGTTCATAGGTTTCAATATACAAGCTTTTAACAGGGGATGTCCTGAAAGCTCCTAAACAAAATCGAAGAGCTAGCTGAGTGGTGAATAAGGTCAAATTTTTGTAAAATGCTTTTGCTAGAAGAGCCGTATATGGAGGAACTATAATCCAGCTTGGAAAGAACAACGGCCCTGTATACTTTAATCATAGAATTTTTGTCGGCTCCCCCTGATGTTGTTGATAAGACTTTTAATATATTTAAAGATTTTTCACACTTTTTACGTAAAATTTTTATATGAGAATGAAAGGTGAGCCTTTTATCAAAGATAATGCCCCAAAATCAAATTTCATTTTAAAAAGGTATTGCCTCATCCTTAAACTTCAGATCAGGATCAAAATGAAGGCTACGTTTCCGATAGAAGTGGACACCAGCCGTTTTCAATGCTTAGATGGTAAAACCATTAGTATTTGTCCATTGGGTAATATTGTTAATTGCAATCTGCAATTATCTTTGTATAAAATTTATATGCGTTCTTGTACAGGAAATGTACAGATCGTCAACACATAAAAATCCCTTTGCAGACATTGGAAGTTGAAATTTTCTAAACTTTAAAAAATTACTGGTGAAAACAGGGAGATTTCATCTTAGCCCCAAATCATATAAATCTCTTAAAATTCTGTATCTCCATGTTTGGTTGTATGCCTTCTCAATGTCGAAAAAATGGCAACTAAGTGCTTCCTTTGTAAAAAAAAGCTAAGCGAATGTCGTATTCGAGAGCCAGAAGATTATCAAGAGTGCTCCGACCTGAAATGAAAATGCGTTTTTTCGTCAGAATTTAAAATGAAGAGATTATGATCTGCAAGAAACTGTTCAATTTGCTGACCACGAGGATGTGAATCGATGCTTCCTCAAAAGAGACTATGGCCATTAAGATCTCCCAAAATAATGAAAAGAGAGGGTAATTGGCTAATCAAGCTATTTAGATCAGTTTGACTGATTTGTAGTTTAGGCGGCAAATAGAGGTTGCTGACAGTTATTAAATTTTTCATCTGAATTTGCTTTGCCACAGCTTGTAGATTTGTGTTCAGATTTTATTGCATTGATGGAGTATGTGTGGTGACAAGAATTGCCAAGCCCCCCAGAAAATCGGTTTTGAGTGTTGTGCTTGGTGAAATTTTTGTAATACCGTATGTTTTGCTTTACCGTATGTTTATATATATATATATATATATATATATATATATAAAGTGAGAAACAGAAAGAATGAGAGCCCCAATACAACACACTTATTCATCTTCATTTTGAAATTTTAAAGAGAGATTTGTTGTCAAAGGCAACCAGTTAGTCTGTCCAGTATATTGATTATGTTTGGTTTCAGATAAATCCTTTAGATGTCAATTAATATCCATGAATCTTTCAAACTGTCTCAAAATAACGCCATTCAATGATGTCTGTTTTTCTTAAGTTCTGCTTATTGCGGATTGGAATATTTTTTATTTAAACCAGAATTAAGTCTTAATAGCTATATTAAAAACATATAAATCTTGTTTATCCAATTTCGAAATTTCAAGGTGTCGTGTTTAAACTTTTTTTTACTTATATTGCAAACTATGTAGATATTAAACAAAATCTTTCGTCTTCATCTTTCAACAATGGAAGAAAAGGATTCGATTATTTTGTTAATGGAATAATGAAAACTGTTTGTTGGTAATGAATGTTGTGAAGTAGGTAAACATATATATTTTTTAATTCTAAAATTCAGTAAACAATTTCCAAGATCATTAACATAATATCATCAAAATGGTATTATTTTAAATTTCTTGAAACGTGTAATATTTATTTTTCTGCGACAATAAGTTATTGCTAAAAAATGCTTAATCTTAACTAAATTTTAGTTAGTTAAATTTTTAATTAAAAATTTGGAAATATTACACAGGTTTGTCATCTTCTTTGCTTGTGAATTATGCATATACGAAAATTGGCAACTCTAGGCCAAACGTTCTGGTTTGTAGAATGTCAACACAAGCTGACATTCATTTTTGTCACAGAAACAAAACAACTTTTTTCCCACTACCTACTCCTATTTTGGTTTTGCCTCATTTACAAAATTTCAAAGTTTTCATTACTAAATGTATCATCAAATGTCATGCTACCATTGGTATAAATTTTTAAATTGTACTTCACTCTGTATTTTCTTCAAGAAGGGGGGGGGGAAGGGCTGCGATTTCCAGATTTCTTTAAAGGTGCGAAAGCTCATGACGTTTAAATACATTATCAATAAGCATCCATTCCTCATCAGTACCCAGTTTTGAGAGATAGAAAATTACATGCTTGAGCATTCTTTATGGAAAAAAACAAAAGAGGATTATTCAGACTCAACCACAATAACCGTGGATCTTCATTTCAAATGCAATCTTATGACACTTTGATATGCTATGAATTTTTCACTTATGTCTACCATTTTTGAGATATATAAAGAAATAAAATTTTGAATTTAAATCTCAGCATGATTCAATCAAAACCATTAATAGGATGGACGAACGGTTGAGTTGATATGCAGCTTATAATGATTAAAATAATTACTAAAGTAAGATCAGGATATAATTTAAACGGAAGTAAAATGTAAAAAAGTATATAAAAAATAAGTTTATAAAAATTTAGTAACTAGCAACAGGAGGACTGTTTTAAGAAATTTGTTGTTATTTTAAAAATCTTTTTTTAATTTTTTAATCATATCTTTTATTATCCTTTAAACCAGGTACTATTAAGATGTTTTCGGAAGTCATGCTGCTTGAACATTTCTATAGATACATGCAATTATGCAATGCATTGATCTTTTCTATGGTCAATGCGGAACAACTGTTCCAACAAACTGTTATATTTTTCTAAAGTCACAATATCTTCAATATTTTATCATATAATAAATGTATCTGAGATCTGTAGTATATAACCTACGTGATATGTGTCACATTTAGTAACTAGTTAGAATACCGAGACAAATTGCTATAAATTACAAAATACTTTGTGTATTTCGGCCTTCTTCGATAAAGTTTTTAAAAATATTTTATTTAGTAATCATATGTATATAGGATATTATAGTATATATGATATATATAGAAGCGTAAATAATTCATCTCTTAAAGAATTATAATAAATCCATTGTTTTACAACAAAAACTATTGATATTCCTTTTCTTAACAAAATTCCAGTCGTTCTTTTCAATTTTTATACCAATAGGTTTGACTTTGCTTAAAACTCCCCCTTCGAAGCTTATAAAACTGCAATAAAACCAAAAAATATTAAATTATATTAAAAAATATTAAAAGCTCTTAAAAATACATCTGCAAACTGAAAATAAAAACATCTCCAGTATCAAGTAAGTCAAACTATTGAAATTTCCTGTAATTAAGACTTATATTCATATTAATACTAAAATGTTAGTTAATAAAAATGGTTAAAGAATTCATTTAATTAAAAAGAAAATATAAACATCAGCTTTCTGATAATTAAGGTTTTGCAAAAGTTTAAAGCTCCGGTAAAATGGAAACATTTTCTGTTTCTCTGCTCTCTTTTGCATTCCAAGCAGAATGAGGTGGGAATAAGAATTCAGTTAATGCACAATGTAAATTTTGCAAATACAAGAATTCTTACAAACCTCAGGCAAAATATTCATTATCTTCTTCGGTGGTAACTTTGTATAGAGGATTTTTCCAATCTCTATTATTGTTGCTGATTCCCAATAATAATCTGTCTAATAATCTGTTTGACAACGAAAACACTTTTCTCAAACAAGAAGAAATAAGTTATTTCGTTTAAATTTACAGTTTACAGCATTCAATGTAAGTGGATTTCAATTACCAGATTTTCCTACCGGATTGTGATGTCTCCTGCTTCATAAATTTTTAACATGGAATGCTACTCACAATTTAATGTCGGCTTTGAATATAGTCGCAAAAAATTTATTTAATACAAACAGAAAGTTAAGAGATTAATATATAAAAGTTAATTTTTATATTTTTTCCTAGAGATTTTTCCTACAGAAACTCTGTTTAAAATGAAAGACTTAGCGCAATAAAAAAATCGTTTTATGTATTGAAAAAATTTTCCAAAGAAAAATAATTAATATTTATAATTGCATATATTATGTATTATGAATTAGTTATTTATATTAAGATTAAAGGATATTAAATAATTTATAACTGTATCGCATCATATATTGTAAAAACTTTCTGAAAGAAAAAGTTCTACCAGGGACTAAATTTCTCAAAGAACGATAATAAAAATTGCAAGATTTATTTAATTAAAATGAAATAAAAATTCCACAACTCTGAAAAAAACCTATTTCCATTATAAGAACTTCTCATGCATTATCCCGTTTGAAAAAGAAAAAAGCGTAATTCCTGATGGAGTGATTATAGGCTGACACAATTACAATACATTTCTTTATGTCTGAGACAATAGTAATCCAAATTACTCAAGAGATTTTGCTATAATGATCAATAATAACTGAATTTAAACTTTTTATTGATGACTGAATAGTAATTATTCCATACGTTATGTTTACAAAATTCTTTTCCAAATGTACCAAATAAAATACCGTAGGAAAGTATATTTCCTCTAGAAAATACTTTTTCCTCTAGAAAAAGTATTTTTCGGCGAAAGGTAAGATTTCTTTTTTCTTAACCTTTTAATTCAAATCCTTTCGATTTGGCAAGATTTTGAAATATTGGCGAGATTTTGAAAAAGTCGCCAGAGGTGGGCTAAAATAGGATTTTACCGTTATTTCTTTTAAATTTACAGTTTAATGCATTGAATGCAAGCTGATTTCAATTACCAGTTTTTCCTACCGGATTGTGGTTCCTCTAGCATCATAAACTTTTAACATGGAATGCTACTCACAATTTAATACCGGATCTAAATATAGTTCCAAAAAATTTAATTAATTCAAACAGAAATTTAAGAGATTAATATGTAAAAGTTTAATTTTATAAATTTTTCTAGAGATATTTCCAATAGAAAACCTGTTTAAAATGAAAGCCTTAGAGCAAAAAAGAATCGTTTAATGTATTGAAAAAAAATTCCGAACGAAAAATTTCCGATAGAATTTTTTTTTTTAAATTTATGGTTGCATCTATTATAGATTATGAATTGGCTATTTATATTAAGATTAATGCATATTAAATAATTTATGACTGTATTACATTATATATTGTAAAAATTTTCTGAAAGAAAAAGTTCTACCAAAGACTAAATTTCTCAAAGAACGATAATAAAAATTGCAATATTTATTTAAAATAAATAATATTCCACAATAAAATAATATTCCACAACTGGGAAAAAAAACTATTTAAATAAGACTTTTTTAATACTTTTTCACGTTTGAAAAAAAAAGCAGATTTCCTGAAGGGGGAATTATAAGCTGACACATTTCTTTATGTCTGAGACAATAATTATCCGAATTATTCAAGAGATTTTGCTATAATTATCAATAATAACCGAATATGAAACTTTTTATTGACGACGGAACAGTAATTATTCCATACGTGATGTCTACGAAATTCTTTTTCAAATGTACAATTTCATCCTTACTTAAGATTTAACCAACATTTGATTCTTTCTCTGTCATATATTGACATGTTAACACCGTTTCATAAAAAGAGAACGGATTCCTCTAATATTTTCCCAAATAAACCAGAGTATGGTCAAATACCAATTAATTATCGATTCAAGAGTGCCATATCAAGTCGTTCAAATAAAGAATACAATTAAAAGATTGGTCTAAATTTATACGAATTGATTTAAGATAAAATACAATCCCCTAACCTTCTGGAACAAAACAAAAAATGTTAGTCTGTTGTTCGGTTTTTGAATTTCTAACTCTCTCATAGCTGAAGCAAACTGGAAACTTTCGCATATAAATATTCACAAGATACTGCATGCATCCGTCTTTCCTACTGAAGGAACTATTAAAACTTAAACCAACACACTTCGATAATATTATTTAGATAAGAATGGTTGAGCATTTTTCTGCATACAACGTACAAAAATTCAGGGTAAAATTAAAGTACTCTAAGATTTTGGGCTTTTTTATGACAGAAAATTGTTTCTTGGAAAATGTATTGCCAGATAAGTTAAGGTATTAAATACTGCCACATTAGAGATTCTGTTAAAAATAAGTATGTATTTTTAACAGAATAAGTGTGTATTTTTCGCCAAACTTTTACCAGATATTTAACAAATGTTATAGTAAACATCGAACTTGAATTTCTGGTCAACAATAAGTCCGAAATATCGATCTTTAGTGAATTATGCGGTATTACTAAATTTAGCGAGCTATCCCTCATGATGTTTTTGTAGATTAATCACCGAAATATCTTTAATACGCAAAAAATTGAAAACTCATTTGTATTTTGGAAAAAGTTCCATCTGATTCAATACGGTATTTGATATCCATTTACAATTATAGTTATAACTTCGCTTACAAAATTTAATATGTTCAAGTGAATGCAAATTTGAATTAACGAAATTAATTGTTGTGAAGTCGGAAACATACTGATGATCATTCCTTTGAAAGATTCCGTTTCAAATCTAACAACAATCCACATTATTGAAACTAAGTATTGTGTAGAAAGTTATCCGTATAAATTCCGTCTTTTTGTAGACATCATGTTAACTTGCAATTCAGACAGCAGTCAGAAAAAATCATTTGATAGGATTCTTTCAAAATTTGATTAAAATCTCGAAATCAGATACAAAAAATTCATATTATATATTTTATGTAGCCTAATGCGTTTTTCTATTACTTTATTTACTCTCTTACCTGCATAATTTTTAAAATGTGTTTTATGACTCAACGCTATTTGCAACGGAAGTTTGTCAAAATTTCGAGTTACAGTGTTTTTTGTTTATACATTTCATTTATGAAAAATAAAACAATGATGTAGAAGTCTAATGCACAGATTTTCTTCAAAACTGTCGACTTCAAGCTTGAATTACATCGTTCATCAGTAAATCAAGCGACGGAAGGATTTTTTTTTAACCCTGCTTATTCTTTTCCACCAAGGAATTATCTTTTCATAAATTATTAGTCAGAATTAGGTAAAATTAAATTAATTAAATGGTCCAAACACTATCTCCTGGACGAAGATAAGTTCCCGTAAAATACTCAACAATAGTTTCAAAAGATTTTGTATTGTGAAAATAAAGAATATTGAAAGGGCATTGAAGTAATTTCTTGTAACTAAAATTATGTGTATAATTAATATATTTTTGGATGCTTATTTCTTTCTTGTGGGATTCTATTGGGAATGGCTGCATTGAACTAGAAAATGTAATGTAATATAACAACATTATTAAACTGTTAGCATTAACTTAGCATAAAAACAAAAATCACTCAAAAACAGGAATCAAATTGGAATTGACATGCATATAAAATTTAAAAAAATATGAAAACTAACAGAACAATTTTGAAAAAAAAAAAATCATTACTTCGAAAAACCTCTATTTCTTTTCACCCAGTTGCTAAACGTTCATAAAAAGGAATATAAGTTTGAAATGAGGTAAATGAATGTCTACTTGATATTAAAAGAAAGCAATGCAATAATGACCGTAAGATTCAATTCGTAGCTTTAACAAAAAACATTAAAGTTATCAAACGGAAATGTAAATTTATGTTTCACGACAACATTGAAAAGCTCATTGCACAGCACTCGGAAATTATTTACATATTTCGTCGAAATTGGATAAAACTTACTCACAATTTTAAAGTGGTTTTATTAAAATGATAAACAAGTAATAAATTTCCATACACGAATCCAGTCTCATTTTTTGTTCATATCTCCAAGAAATGGCAGAAAACATTTATTAACTTTTATTTGAATCAGATTTTCCTCCTTTTCCAGGCGTAAAGAGTTGATAGAAATGTTCAACTTGTTTTAAAGAGAGGTTTTGTAGAATTTTCTTAAATATTTTAAACATTAATGGATAAGTAATATTATTTGCCAGTCATTATACGTAATCAAACAGGTTTTTTTTTCATTTTAGGCCAATTCTTTCTCTATGATGGATTACAGAGAAATATTCTTCGAAATATGGGTACCAATCATTTTCATTATCAATAGTTTTCGAATTGACTGGATCCTAGATATTTTCACATTTTTCACTTACATTACAATAGTAATTTTTCTTCAAATCAGTCCAAACAAAAAGAAACCAAATAGCTCCAAAAATATATCTATTCAAGTATCCGACTCAAACTCGAAAAAGCAATCTTTCACGCAAACAGCACCATACAATATAAATTCTGTTTCAATCAAAACAATAGAACCCAAGAAAGAACAGTAAATAGAAAAGGAAATTCAGACTGATCCAAACATTCACAATAGCACTAGCAGTCAAACAATAAACGAAAAAAAAGTATATATGGAAAATGAAACCCAAACAGATAAAATAGAATATATATCCGTCGCAAATCAAACAATAAATGAAACGAGTATTCAAACAATAACGAAAATCGCCATTTCAAAAACCACTCAAACTGACAATATTATACTTCCCACAAATATCAATAACAGAGAAGAAGCAACTAAAGAAATAGTTAATATTCAAGAAGAAGCACATGAAGATGGAAAAGTAAGCCATCGCACAACAGATCACTCCATTCAATCACCAAAGAAGATTCTCGCCATCAACGAAGAAGATACCTGTTTCACCTTGTCGTCGCTGTCCGTCCTTCCTTCCAGCTCCAATGAACCAATAAAAATAAAGAAAAAGAATGGTTGGAGCAGATTTAAAAAAGCAATAAAAAATTACCCACCCCCACAAATCAGTGAAACATCGGTAAATACTTTTTACATCAATAGCAAAACCTTTAATTTAAAATATTAAAAATAATTTAGACAAAGATACAATTCTCTCTGGCTTGTTTTTATATCAAGCTTAAACTTATATATGACAAGAATTTCAGTTTCTAATCCAAAAAAGGATTAAAAAAGGAATAGCTTTTAATATTTTTCTCACAAAAATTTTTCTGAAATTTTCAATACCTCTTCTTATTAGATTTTCCAAATTGTAATGCATTTAATCAAGAAATATAATCATCAAGCAATACCATTTTAATAAATTTCTTCTTTTTTTTTCGTTAATTATAAATTCCGATTAAATATTTTTTTTAATGTTACATGCACTTTTATTCATCAAACATATATTTTTCCTATATAAGTCAGGTAATGAAATTACCTGGACACTTTTCTAAATTTTAAAATCTGACAATTAGTAAATTTTAATCTAAAAAGGTATTTATTACCTTATATCTTACTTTTAAATCCAAAATAAAATTTTTAATTCATATAAATATCATAAAGGTATTCTTAAGATACCTTGAACATCTTAAACTATTGAAATTGCCTCTAAGTTGCATTTTTTCCTTGTATGATTAAATTGTAACAGGTATCAAAAGGTACCTGGTCAATTTTCTAAATTTTGGAAACCAATGATTATTAATTTCTAATCTATCAAAGGTATTTTTTTATCTTAAATCTTGTTCAAAATTTTAAATAGATATCACTGTAATATTTTTAGCTTTATTAACATCACAAAGGTATGCTGAATTACCTTGACATTCTTATTTTTTCAAAAAAAAATTTTCACAGTTAAATTTTATCATTTATTGCTAAATTAATATTGAAAACCGATATTGAAAATGTACCTGGATTTTTATTTCTAAATTCGACGAGCAAAAAACTTATTATTTTGATTAAAGTATATATCACATTACACTCTTTTTCAAATTTTCAAATTTTATTCCTTAATTTAATTTTGTCTTAATGATAAACCAACAAATAGGAACAGGTATTAAATATTCAAATTAATAGACTTTTCTTACTAGAATTTAAACTTACAATCACAAAAATATTTAATTTGCTTTAATGTTTTTATTTATTTTTATTTCAAAGATTATTCCGATTTCATAACTTTTTTTATTATAAATAACAATCACAATTTAACCTCACAATTTAAATTAAAAAGCATCCATTTCAAAACTATTTAATTAGAAACTGAAATTCTTGTCATATGTTAATAAATATATATAATTTTTTAAAGCGTAATAGACAATTTCAAATATTTCTTCGCCTAATTTATTCAATATTAATAATTTTTTCCAATACTAATAGAAAAATAACAATAATCATTACTTCGTAAACACAATACTCCATTCCAGCCAACCACACCTCCAACCATTCGTACAAAAAAAAATAAGAATAACCTAACATGCAATATGAAATATTTAAAGAACATAGAATTCACTAAAAAAATATATCTATCCATAATATTAATTAATAAAGAACTTTACTTCAAAATTCAAGTATTCCATGGAATTCAAAAAATATTTTCAAATTTACTGAAAACACCAGTTTTATCTTTCCCTTTTTCATGTTATTTTCACTAAACTCCTACAATAAAAATGTATTTCTTCCACAAAAGTGTTTCTCTTATCTTTAAAATATTATGTGCGATATGGGAGCAGATTATTGATTAGAAATTAATAAGGCATTTTCCACAATTTCTAAAGATACGAAAATAAAAGAATGTACTTCTTTTGTCATGAATTTCATAAATGCTTTATTTTAATTCTGAAATTGTAAGGAGACAATTGCCTTACTCATCATGAAGCCCTTTTTTATTTAATTGTAAAAAAGTACTGCATTAAGATTCGCGAAACAGCCAGTTCTCCAATTTTAATTCTCGTTCTAATTTTAATTATTAAACATTTTGTTATTTCATATTTTAATAGCTTCTTCAACAAAATATTTTTAAGTTTCGAATTGTGATAATTATATAATTCAAGCATAAAATTCTTATCATAGGAGATTTCAATGGCCATAGCCTCATTTGGGGAAATTCAGACACCAATGCAAGAGGTTTACAGATTGAAAAACTTTTACAGGATCACAATCTATGCCTTCTAAATACAGATGAACTAACCTATTTCCACCAGCCTACAAAATCCTTCCATGCAATTGACCTTGCTATTTGCTCTCCCCAAATTTTACCTTTTCGGAATCTCACTGTAGACAAGTATCTTCACAACAGTGACCATTTTCCTTTGATTATTACTGATAATAGACATAACCATCATAATTACTGTCAACCATGTAGGTACATATTCACAGCAGCTGACTGGAATACATTCTCTGCTCTTTCAAAAATAAGTAAAATTATGGTAGAACATTATTCTATCGATTAAGCATTAAAGTTAATTACCCAAACTATTATCCATGCTGCAAATGCATATATACCAAAGACTAAGAATACTAGGAAGAAGCAAAGTAAACTGTGGTGGAATAGTGAATGTCAACAAGCCCGTAAGAAACAGAGAAAAGCATGGGACAAATTTTGAAGATATCCCACAACTGAAAATTTAATTGCATACAAAAGAACCAAAGCCGAATCTCGACCTATTCAATGATATAGTCGTAGAATGTCGTGGCAAAAATTTGTTTCAACCATAAAAGTTTCCCTCTCAAGCCGAGAACTTTGGCAAAAAGTTAAAAAAGCTTCAGGTACTCCTTTTTCTAATACTGTGTCAATATTAAATGTGAATAATCAGATTATATCTACTTTAAAGGACATAGCAAATACTATAGCTTCTTCTTTAGCAAGTACATCCTCCCGTGAAAATTATAATCCATATTTTTTAAATTTGAAAAATAAAATGTTGAGAACAAAAAATTGAATTTTGAGTCCCAGTCTGATTTACCTTACAATAGTAATTTTACATTTCAAGGACTTCAGTTTGCTTTATCAAATGTTCATAAATCTTCTCCTGGCGCAGATAACATCAGCTATGCAATGATCCAGCATTTAACTTACAAATCACAGAAAAACTTGTTGCATTTATTTAATAGAATTTGGAAGGAACATCATTTTCCATCTTCTTGGCAACAGTCAATAATTATTCCTCTCTTAAAGCCTAATAAAGATCCCACGAATCCTTTGAACTATCGCCCAATAGCTTTAACAAACTGTCTTTGTAAACTCTTTGAAAAAATGATTAACCGACGACTTATATACTTTTTGGAAACAAACAAAATTCTTAGTCCATTTCAAAGTGGCTTTAGAAAGGGACGTTCTACTTTAGACAATATTTTAAGCTTAGAAAACGATATTCGTTCTGCTTTTTTGCAGAGGAAACACTTGGTGGCCATCTTCTTCGACATTGAAAAAGCTTACGATCGCGCGTGGAGATATGGAATCCTGAAAGATCTCTACGACTTTAATCTAAGAGGGAACTTGCCAATCTTTATTCAAAATTTTTTACAACCGAGACAGTTTAAAGTTAAATTAGGGAATGAATTTTCTGATACTTTTACCCAAGAAGAAGGTGTCCCACAGGGCAGCGTTCTAAGTGTCACACTTTTCATTATAAAAATTAATAGCATTTTAAACCAACTTCCACCATATGTCAAAGGATATCTTTATGTAAATGATCTGTACATTTCCTGCATGGGAAACCATATGCGCTTTATAGAGAGACAACTGCAAACGGCTGTAAACAAAATTAAACAATGGTCAGATTTAAATGGTTTCACTTTCTCAACGGCAAAAACAGCGGGAGTGCATTTTTGTCGGAAGAGAAGTCTTCATCCAGACCCTGAAATTATGTTATATGGTCAAAAAATTCCTTTTCTTAATGAAATTCGTTTCTTAGGAATCACTTTCGACAAAAAACTGACATTTCAATCCCACCTATCTTCTTTACGTAAAAAGTGTGAGAGTGCTTTAAATATCTTGAAAGTTCTTTCTAATACATCTTGGGGAGCCGACAGAACTTCATTGTTGAGGATTTATAGAGCTACCATCCTCTCGAAAATAGAATATGGGTGCGCGATCTATGGCTCAGCCAGGAAAAGTATACTGAAAAAAATAGACCCTGTCCATCATGCAGCTCTTAGAATATGCTCTGGAGCTTTTCGCACCTCTCCAGTTAAAAGTTTATATGTTGAGTGTTATGAACCAGATTTACATCTCAGAAGAAAAATGCTTTCTTTACATTATTATTTTAGAATACAATCTCATCCAAGCCATCCATATTTCGATTTTAAACTTCGACCTTTCCTGCTTCGTTTGCAAGAAGCTAGAAAGAATTTAGAACCTACATTTCACACCAGGGTGAGCACTATTTTATTAGAACTAAATATGAATCATTTGGTATTATCCTCACAGCTGTTTAACAATTTTCCTCCATGGAGAATCCAAACCTTTTATTTTCTTAATCCTTTTGAAAACTTCAGCAAATCGGACACTGCAGATATTGTTTATCAAAAATTATTCCTTGAACATAGATCTCATTATCAGTCTTTCATTCCTGTTTACACCGATGGTTCTAAGACATCAACCAATGCCTCCTTCGCTGTGATTTTTTTCAGATAAAATTTTAAGTTTTCAACTTCCTTCGTGTTGTTCCATATTTACTGCTGAGACCACTGCAGTTTTACATGCTTTATTAGAAATTTTAAATAGACCTAGTGGAAGTTTTATTATTTACAGTGATTCTTTAAGTGTTTTACAGTCCTTAAAATTTCCCCAGAATAATACTCATCCAAACATTTTAAAGATTTTAGACTTATTTTATAAGATTACCTCTCGCGGCTCAACAGTTCTATTCTGCTGGATACCATCTCATGTGGGAATATTTGGCAATGAGAAGGCTGATAAAAGTGCCAAATCAACAACTCGTTTCTTAGAAACACCCATACCTGCATGCGATTTGAAGAAACAGGCTAAAAGCTATCTGTACGTAAATTGGCCAACTCAGTGGGATTCGGAAACTCTAAACAAACTTCATACTTGCAAACCTGTCAAAGAAAATTGGCCCTCTTTAAGTTATAGAAAACACGACACCGTTTTAACTCGCCTGAGAATAGGTCACACTAGAATTACACATAGGCATCTATTATTAAACGATGAATTGCCGATATGCCCACACTGTGATTGTGGAATAACAGTTTATCATATCCTTATTGAATGTCCATATTTTAACGCTCAACGGTTATTGTACTTCAAAACAATAACTGTAACTTTATCCTTGTTGCTTGGAAAAAATCCACATAATATTTTTGCCTATTTAAAATCTGTAGGATTTTCTTCTTTAATCTGAACTCACTTTTTCGGCTTCGTTTTGACATTTGTTATTTATTATAGTTTTATTATGGAAATACTTTTCTAGAAACTGTTTTAATAAAACTTTGAATCAGAATTAAACTTGTTAGGCGCAGTATAACCTTCATGTTGGTTCTTGTGCCATAAAACTTCAAACCAAACCATCTGTAAATATATTATTGACGTATGTTTAGATTACGTTTAAACCTTCATTTTCCTAAGAAATCTCTTTGAAATGGCGATGTTCTGAACAATGAACACACCAACCAGTTTCTTCATGTCCATGCTTTCTGGTTTATTTTTTGTTACGATAGGGACAAAAGGCATATACATTGAAGGAAAATATAGATTTCTAATTTCAGACAAAAATACCATACCAAATTTAATATAACTTACGCTGGGGTTTTAGGTTACCACTTTCTTATTAAAACCTCACTCAGAAGTATGGTCTTACCATTAAAGTATTTGGTACAAAATTTAATATTTATCCCTCTTTCTGAACAAAAACTGGTGTCTCATTCAGTAATGTTGTATTTTCTGTTAAAATATTCACAAATGAAGAATATATCAAGTGGGAAAAATCATCACATTAAAAAAATAATATTCTACCCACATATCTTCGTCCCATATTTGTGAGTATTTAAGAGGTAACGAAGAATGACCATGCCAAAATTTAAAATTTATTAAATTTCCGTTAGCAAGAAACTTTACTTAAGTATAATCATATTTTCCTTTATTATTTCTTAAACAGATCATACAAACTCAATTATAATATGTTATAGCCTTTAATTTAATGTATTTCCATTTTTCATACATCCTTGAACCGTAAATAAGTATTATTAGAGTAATACATACCTAACCATAGTTATAAAAATTAAATTACACAAATTTGTATGTCATTTTTTAAACATCACTACAAAAAGCAAGTTGCAGATGAAAAAACTAAAATTCAATTTCATCTAATTATTTAATTAAATTTCTCTTTAGCTCTTGATGAAATCCAGTTAGGTGTTACAGTGAAAACTCAAAATCAGTCAAAGCGCGAACTAACTAGGAAGAACGTGTCTCAACTGATAGTGTCAAGAAAAACATGTTTTAGTCCTGTTTTGACTGATTTGTTTGACAATATAGTTTAATACAAACTTATTTTATTAAACTGTACTTACTAATAATGTGCTTAAGAAAAGGACTTATCTTTGACGAAAAAATACTCTTTTTGAATATTATTTAAAACAGCACTATTTTTACATGTTACTTATTCCGTTATGACATCTTGCTGTAACATTTAGAATTGCTTGAATGTGGTTATTAAAAAAATGTTCCTGAAAACATAAGTCCTGTTGCTTACTGCACAGATCATAATAATCTACGTTCCACACACAGTTAATTTTCTTGCTGCTGTTCTCAGCTAAATTATCTTATTCGGTAATCGATCTTTAGTCAAGAATAGCGATACATCGAATTGGAATATCAAAATCAGTGATTATATCAAGTTTTTGTTTCAAATTTGTTTCACATCTGACTAACACAGTCAACTTTATAAATACTTATAAAGTTAATAGAAGCAATAATCATATTTATCGAATAAATACTGAATTAATTAAGTTTAAGTAATTACTTGCCTCTAATACAGTTGGTTCAGAATTCATCTTTGATGCCAAGTTTGTACAGGTTATCTGAATTTTCTTTTCAAACACTACAACACATTTCGCAAATCAACGTTTGCTGTGTCAACATATGGAATGAATATAACGATTTTACCTCCAATATAAAACTCAGGATGCACTACATTTAAGTTGTTTTTCATTCCTCTCTCATTAGAAAAATGTCGCCCGACTTACTGGCCAGTATATGCACCCCTGATAGGGCTTATTCAGTTCCATGTTCTTCTGCACTCCTATCCTGGAAAAATTTCTGAAGTTCATCCTGATCTTCGATCGTTTTTATAATATCTGAGGAAAGGGTTGTGGTTGTCATTTAAACTCTTGATTCCATCCCTAACGGGGAAGTGTAGGTTGATTATTTTATTCTTGAATACAGAGCTCCATTTTTCATGAAATGGACAAAACGAAGATTATTGGACCACTTTGATCATCATTCATCACTAATATATTTTCTATGTTTTGGTTGGTCCTCCCAATTGAACCCTGCGCCTGACTGTAACGATGCTTCCCATGAACAATTTTCGATCCTGGCCAGTATGTACAAAACTTCTCTATAATAGAATTTACGCACTCTCTACCATTATCAGATTACAGTATACAAGGAGAGCCTATTATCAAAAAAATATCATGTACTTGCAAAGAAACCGTTTTCGTCCCTTTGTACTGAAATGGTAGTAGTAGCACAAACTTTGTTAAATGTTCCTGGCAAATCATAAAATACCTAAATTCCTTATCGGCCTGAAATTACCTGTTAAACAAATACACTTTGCTGCGTTTATTCTTTTCTGAGTGAATAATTGATTTAGAAACAAATCGCTTCCTTTTTTTCTTTTTTTTTTTGTTGACATATTTCATCGATGTAAACTTTGTATCATCTCAGTATCACTTTCACATCTCACTCACTTTGTATCTCTCTCTTGCTGTTATACTAGCAAATTTCTTGAATTTTAATTTTAAATCTATCTCATTCTCCATGTCCTATGGCCACAAGCGCAAATTCGAAGCATCAAACATGTCATCAAATGGTAAATAATATTTAATGGACTCATTTGAAAGAACTAGCTTTTTACTCCACCGATTTCAAGAATATCAATCATTTTTAATCTAAATGTACCGAATTGAAGTCTCTCTAACGCCTAATTTTACTTTTTCGTCCTCAGTTAAGAGAGTGTCGTATTCATCATGTGTAATAACTTTAAAACTATTTGGTTTTTTCAAAGGTAAAGAATTGTAACAGCCCAAAAAGAATTTATTTTTTAAATTCTTAGCCTAAAACTCATTAAAGTTTCTTCATTCATCGTAAATAAATAAGTAGCAGAAACAAGCTTCATGTATAAAATTAAACAACTGCACATACTTTGAAATTTTCACAAGCCAGAAACCTAGATTCATATGATTTTAAATGAATAAAACATGAAATAACTAGAGAAAACGGGTTCTCAAATCGAAAGGAATTTCCTTAGTCAATTCGGGTTTCCCTTAAAGCTGTCTGTCAGAACGGGTTTTTCCAAGCTAATTCGCGTTTTGACTGATATCAGGTTTTCACTGCAACATAGGCATAATATTCATAACAATAATTCTAAGTTTTCTTTTAAGGACTACAAAGAAATATAAAGATTGAATACTTTTTCTGTTTAAAGTCATAATTAGCTCTCTTATTAAAGTTATACATCTTTTAAGAGTTTATAGAATGTGAAATAAAAATTATTGATATGCAACATAAAAAAAAGTATTGAGAGAAAAAATACCAAACCTTAAGAAACAAAGTCATCAACAAACAAATAGGATATCATATGAATTCATAACAAGGCCAATGAAATTATTAGTATTTAAAATATCTTTATTTAATTTAAAGTTTAAGTATCATAATTTGAATCGTTGAAGCGAAGAGATGATTTTTATATTCATACAGCTATCTACAAATTACATCACCTGAATAATTTTTAAACAGTGTTCCGAACAGTTTTTGAAACTTAGAATTTGCCACCAATTCACACATGCTCTGATTCTGCTTAGAATCTGGAGAAATGAAAATGACATCAAATCGCTTATTTTATAATCATGTTATTTTTGCTTATACTAAGAAACAATTTGCTACATTTAGTTTCCCATAAATGCATCGCATTTTGGAAATAATTTTATTGCTTTTTACATTAATTTGTAATTAATTTAATGAATTAAATATTATAAATGCTGATAATATCACATCATAATTACTTCTTGAAATATATTCTGATCCTCAATCGTATAAATATATGTAAATTGAAATGAAATTCTTCTTAACAGTAAGTAAATTAAAAAGGTTTAATTCTTTAATCAAACGTTTTGAAAAAGAAGGTAAAATGACATTTATTAAATTTTTTAATATAAGTATACAAGTATTTAAAAAAAGAAATAAAAATAGGATGTGAACAAACTATTTTATTAATCGTCAAATCTATTGCAAAAAACTGAAATTATGAATATGGAAAAACAGGCATATTTTCATAGGAAGAAAGATAATTTAATTTTTAAAAATTATAAGAAATCTTTTTGTTTGATGCTAGTCTGAAGAATTTAAGTCCAGTACTATAGAAAATCTTTCAACTTACGCTGTTTCACTTTTTAAATAAAACTGGGAATGAACACAATGGTTCCAGGTAGAAGAGGATAGACGCATGTAAAATTCTAGAAGTTCAGGTTCTTTAAAATCCAGCAAAGACAGAAGAGAAGCAAGAATCAACCATCCACAGCACAGCAGGAATTGGAACCCCAAAAACGTTTCAATATCTCGTTCGCTAGAAGCTTTAGCCACAACATCTGGATCAAATTTTTCTTTGCATTATTCTGTAAAGGATTTCTTAAGGAGGAAAAAGTCATTCTTTTGAAGTCATTTTTATTCCTCGTCCACAGTGCTCAGCCCACTGAAACGGGAAATAGGAATATCAGCCATTCAATGTCAGACATGAGCAACATGCATGAGCATTAAAACATCCAAATACTTCCAAAATTCACTTCCAAAAATGGAGGGAAATTCTATGACATCGGAAGAATCAAATTTCTGCTTTGGAAGATCCAAGCAGAAATAATTCAAAAAGTTAATGTCCAAATGAAAAGATTAGAGCAGAATCATGTTCATTCAATTCTTCAATCTATCCCCCTTCCATCTGTAGCCCTCAGCCCGCTGCAGTGGAAAGGGGGAGCATCCAATATTAAACTCAGCAACCGCAATTAGTTTTCCATTTGATTTTTTCCATTTGATCATATCGGCGCTGAATTCGACTCCATGTCCTCATCTACAGTGATCTGTATACCATTGAAGAACGAAGGTAAATTAGTACAAATAATTCAAAGTTCAGTATAAAAATAGATTGAGCATATTGATGAGCTTGATGTTAAGTTCCTCTTTCAAAGCAAACCTTGTATCTCATTTTATCCAGCTAGTTTATCCTCATTTAGCCAGAATCATTTTTTAATTCGAAAAATACTCTCAAAGTACTGTTTCTTTTTAAACAGATCTTGATATAAAGAGATCATTAATCTTCGATACGTCAATATATACAATTTCACCTATTACTACGCTCAGCCCACTATAAGGATAGAAACTACACAAATTCTAACTTTGAAATCTACTCATAATTGTTTACATAAAAATATAATACATTTTGTCCATCTTGAAAACATTGTAAAATGGATGTTCCTACATTTATGTCTGTTATTAGGGGACATAAATCATAATTCCAGTTCATACTTCAAAGTCCCAAAGATTAGAAAAAAAAGCCTCCTGGTTTCTTAGCCCACTGCAGTGGAAGAGACAGGCCTTCTTAACTCCATGTTAGTTGTCGCATATAATTCCTAGTCACAAAAAAGAGAGAGACGGAAGGCTTATGAAGATTCCAACCATCGGCAGTGCTCAGCCCACTGCAATGGAATGGACAGGTCTTCGCAACTTGATGTAACGTGTAGTTGAGAGTACATAGTCTAAAGGATTGGAGAGAGAGAGAGAGAGAGAAGATTGTGACTTTCCCGCTCATTTGCAATGCTCAGCCCATTGCAGCTAAAGGAAAGGCCATCCACAGCTTGATGTTTGCCATCCATGATAACTCAAAATCACAAGGATGAAAGAATGACGCCCTGTGAATTTCCCTCCCATCTGCAGTGCTCAGCCCACTGCAGTGGAAGGGAGAGTCAACAGCAATTTTTCCGGGTTTTTCTCGATATCAAGAGTATTTTAGAGCTCAACATATTCGCTCGTTTATAAATGTTGAATAGATAAAGTTTCGAATAATTTTTCGTATATTAAATACATTTCCGCTTCTGCAGATCTAGGCCAATAAATGCCCAAATGTCGAAGTCTTTTGTCACCTTCAGATGCCGCAATGTCTCTTAATGTTTTTTTCACTGTAATAAATATAAACATTGTAAATAAATAAAAGGAATTTTGTCGTAGGAATGAAATATCAGTTCATGGTGAAGATTGCGATTTGATTACTAAAGAGAAAAAGACCTCAGTGTCTTCAACTGAAACATTCTGTGGTCACGAACCCATTCTTCGCAGTATTTTTTACAGTCGATTTCAGTTTGAGGCACCGTTTCCAATAGATTGTCTGATGGATTAATAATGCAATTTTTGCCATCAGCAATACAATCTTGCAAAAATGAGTTCGATGAAATTAGAGGAACCCATGTATCACCACTTTTGATCAAGACAAGTTCTTGGTCTTTTTCAAGGAAAGGGTTCTTCGGGCCCTCTGTAATTTCAAAATCAAGAAACGGATTTTCATAATGTCCAATCTTAGAGGCATAAGGATTAAAAATCATATTTGCATATGGATTATTATCAATATTTTCATCAATAAAGTCTTTAACTGACACTTGAGTGGAGGCGTTTTTTTTCTTATTTCCACCACTCGTAAACCAAGAAAGCGGTAAGCAACACGCAAACAAATTCTTACCAAACATCCTTGCAGTTTAAATCAGTGATTATCAGAAATTTTATACAAGCACAGTCACGCAGCTCAGATAGTTCGACTAAATATTAACAATCGAAAAGACAATTTAAAACAATAATTCAAAGCAAACAGATAAAATAATAACACAGTAGCTTTGGTTGATAGACTGCAACAATACTTACTTTCACTGTTAAAGGGAAAGGAGTTTTCAAAAACTTTAGCGAAACAGGCTGAATTTTATCGAAACAGGCTGAACGGAACGACAGTATATAAAATACGAAGAAGCAAATATTCATTTTTATATATTAGATTTGTGTATTATTTTAGAATTATAAAACTTGGTTTATTATAATTTAATTTTAGTTCTGAATTCTCAAATTTAATTTTTTAACAATGTGATTAAAATATTTTCTTGATTAAACATAGAAAATATCTCCATACCACAAAATTAATAATATAGTTTAAAGGATAATTTTTGAAAATT
>JAPMOQ010031393.1:0-45631 GCA_026543055.1 Argiope trifasciata
CATCATACGGATGCCACAAACCCTATTATGACCAGTTAAAAGGAAATACATTTATAAATTGGCGAATGTGCAGACTGTAGCTGACTTTCAGTAAAAATCTCTAATGTTCGTTTAGTATTAAATGGATTTAGTCTGCCACAGATGCGTCATAAGGAGTTCATCTATGAAGGTAAAAAATGGTAAAGGTAAATATTTTTAATTCCTGCCTGATTGAGAACTTTGAAAAAGTCTTCACCCCGGATTCTTATCTTTAATTATTTAATTTAAATTTGATTCTGTTTTCCCTTTTAATTTGGTATTTATTACTAATTTGTCCTATGTATATTTTTAAGCATGTTAAATACATTCATATGTAAACATGAAGTATCCATTTGAATATAATTTAATCGATTGAATTAAAATTTGAGAAATCACTTTTTTCTATATTAGCTTATATTTAATTAAATGTTTCTTAAATTATTATGAAATACCTATAAGTACTTGCACTTGCTTTAAAACTCTAACTTTTAATGTATGCGCAGAAAAAATCTGAACTATTTTCTTTTGCTCAAACATTTGTTTTCTCCTTTCAGATTCACCAGTGTGTCGATCACCTGATACCACCACCACATTTAACGTCATCCAAGGAGAAATGGTTAACATAACTTGTGACGTGGACGCTGAACCAAGACCAAATGCATTTCAATGGACTCTCAATAATACAATACGTGGAACGGTAGATTTGAAGAGAAGACACCCGAGAACTTTTCACATTCTTCACTATGTACCTAGATACCTTGGGGACTATGGAACTATTATGTGTTGGGGAAAGAACAGTGCCGGAGTGCAAAGAGTCCCTTGTATATCTCACATTGTACCTGAAGGTGAGTATTTATAATCTTACGAAAAAAATATTACTTGTCATTCGTTTAAAAACAACGCATATTCTGAATACATAACATTTATAGATACATCGATTTCAGAAATTTTCACACACGAGTAATAGATTTTAATAATTATACTAATCATTATACTTTCAATATGGTCTGACAGCCTGTCATACAAATTGTGTCACAACGGTGGAGATAGATATTGAAGATTGCTTACGAAATTGTTTCTTGGATAAATATTAAAGACGAATAAAGTCACCTTCATATTTAAGAAAAGGTTTTCGACACTTATAGCAAACTTATAATGTATATCAGATTTTATATTAGCTTTCTGTTTACACTAGAGCTATTTTGGGACGGACCTCGTAATTTTTATGTGTGATCAGACAATAAGGATGGCACCTGAGTAAGCACCTCATCTCCAAACTTCAACAAAGCCAAATTGTGACGACGTTTGGCCCCAGATAAATTTGACTTGCACCTGACCCGATTACACGAAGTTTCTCTGGTGGAATTGGGTCTCAAATGCTCCTATTTTTAAGCCGAGATCTTGTCACCAGATCAACGCGTATTGCATAGTTTGAAACCTCTAACCAAAATTCTGAACAGTTAGGAAATACTATGTTGAATCTGCAAATATATTAGGATGCTAGTAAGTAGGACAAAAATATCTATTATCATGAAATGCACTGTGAAACCTAAAAAAAAATAGTAGAAATATAGAAAACTTACAGTATACTATATACGGCATTCCAAATCTAAAACAAATTATTGCCTAAATTTTATAATGAATTTTCTTATTTAAAAAAATATTAAGAATATGAAATATAAAATTTTTGTTTACATTTAGGAATCAAATAATTAAAAATCTAGATAGAATTAGTGCTTAGTAAATTTACAATGCACTCTAACTTTTATAGCATCCAGTTACTTTCACATAATTTTATTACGAGATAACGAAGCGAATAGCAATACTTTTATGGTCTTTTATTATGAAACCAGTAAAAAAGCAGAAGACAGAAACACATTACTTTCATTGAAAAGTCTGGAATAAACATAGTAAGATGTTCCTCATAATAAACAAGGCAGCCTCCTGAACTAAACATAATAATCCTGACCTCATTTAAATGATATACAAATAAGCATAGCCTTTTCATGACCTCAGATTTAATTAAATAACCATTTTCATAAACTATATCTGATGTTTAAAACCAATTAGTAGGGTTTGGTGAATTACTTCTGGCATGTTCAAGAGTAAGTGATGCAGTTTTATAATCAAAGTTAACTCAGATAGCGTGAATTGTCCTAAGCAAACTGGCATTTAGGAAACTAAGCTTATTAGGGAAGCATTTTGTTTCACATATAAAGAGTTGCACATTCTTTTATAAAATATTACATTAAGTTTGTAATATTTCCAGATTTAACTAAGCAGTTTCACCTACTAACACTGAAATTACAATAATATACGCATGTGGGAGAAATTTTGTCGTTTTTAAAATTCAATTAGCTTTCTTTGTATAATGTGTTTTGGCAATTTAAAAAAATAGCTATTTGGATATTTTAAGTTTTATGAGTTATTTATTTAAAAGTGCCGCTTTGTCTTTCTTTTTTTATTATAAATATTAATATGATCACTTTGTTTTGATTTGCATCTGATAAATTTGGCTCATAAGCTATAGTATTCTTTTTCTGTCTTACCGTCTAAGAGTTAATTTATCTATCTGATAATATAATGGTTGTTATTGAAACAGACTCTGATAAAATCATACTAAAAGCGTAATTACAAGTATTTTTTTTTTCAAATTGTGATATTTACTCATACAGATTAATGTGGCAATATTAACCAATGTATTACCTCAAAAATTTGTGATAATAACTTATGGTTTGAGGAATCTGTAGTCTGACATAGTGCTAGTAATTTGACATTATTTTATTTCTTAGATAGTAGATATTCAGAGAAAATTTAATTTATTCTTATGAAATTATCTCTTCACTTTGAAAGTTCACATTTCTACATAGCATTAGCCTCCTAAGTTGGGCTATCCAAAAGTCATTCATATATCAAATAAATGTATTTTCCAGCTAAACAGTTAAAATAGGCCATTCAAAGACTTTATCAGCTCATGCAAAAATGACGAAAAAAATTGATAAATAGAGGATCACATAAAACCCATGTGTATCCAATTGAATCTATAAGACACCACCTTTGCCAAATATTTGATTTGAAATTGTATAAATTATTAATCTAGAAAAATAAAAATTTTAATGAGTAAATGTAGACCATCTGATTTTTAAGATGGCTCATGGTATTAAGATTGTAGTGTAAAAGTCACATATATAATACAAGGCAATTATGTATTTATGCTTTCAATTACGCAGTTATAAGCAGACATAAAATGCTGCCTGAAGTGACTTCAGGTAACCATATTTTTATTGTTTACTTAGGAGTAAAAATGCTTTGTTCCTCAAATTTCGTTCTTTTTTTATTTAAGTAAGATATACTGAAAAGGCACATTTAAAAAAGATTTGTAGCTAAATATAATGAAAAGTACAATTATTCAGCTCTCAAAGAAACAAACTCTTGTTTTCTTAATTTAAAACATTTCTTGTGCTGCTGAAATTGTTGTATAGTACTGAATAAAGTTTTAATTTGTATGTACTTAAAATAATTAGTATAATAAATTTAATCCAGCATTCCCAAAAATTCCACTCGTTTCAAGGAAATCGTAACTGTGCACGATTTAAAGCAGTACTGGGTCATTTGCAATGGATTTAGCCCATTCTTGTATCTTCGGTTTAGTTCATTAACTCGGCAAACAAAACAAACATCGCTCATTAGAACAGATCGCAGTCAGTGTCTTGTTAAATAACTATTTAATTTTGCTTAATGTATATTTAAAAGTAAGTATCATAAGCTTTCTATACCTTCAATGTATCTATAAACTGAAATCCAAGCATGCTTGGGAAATAAACACAGGGTGGCTAGGCGTTAGGCATATAACCAAAGTTGGCATATGCCTCGCACCCCAAGGCCCACGAACAAGAAAGTAGACATGGGTACTGTAGGAATTGGCCCATATCGAGATGTTGGGTCATTGAAAAAAAAAGTAGTTATTAGAAGTAAATAATCCATCTAAAAAAAGAGAACGTTAAGATTGGTGTTTATTTGTACTTCTAAAAGTAAGCATAAAAAGTCATTAATTTTACGAAAAAATAATCAGTCACAGTAAAAGTGGGCTTTCTTCTGTAGGTCTTTTCCTAATGTTAAAAATGAATTAAATATTTCTAATCTCACCTTTTGGAACCCAAATGGCATTTGACTGAAATAATGTCTTTTAAAGTTATTTCTTACCTGGCTACATATTATTTTATTAGTAATCAAGTGAACAATTAAGTACCATTTTTGGTTATAATATAAATCTAACTGAAGATAATGAAATTGAAAAATACTATAATCTTTAAAGAAAATATTCTTCAAGAAAACACGAAGTATATTAGTGAAGAACATAGCCAAAGCGTACACAAATAAATTTCTAACAATAGCAGACATAATTCAACAATACTATTGGAACTGCGACTCTAGAGCTCATTCTGTTATTGACATTCTAAGGAGAATTCAGAGGTATATGGCAGCATATCTATGTATATATTATATATTCTCTATCAGATATTGTTGGAATTTCTATAAGAATCTCGAATTTTTGTTCTAAATAGAGATGTTATCGTAACTCTTGTATCTTTGAGAACTTTCCTTTTTATCTCGAAAACTGCAAAATCTACCGCCATTTTGCCACTTCATCACTTAGGGTGATGGTCAATGATATAACATCTATTAAGAATAATCGTAAATCTCTTTTTATGTCAATGTGATTAATATTACTTGTAGATACGTAAGAATGTTGAATGAACATTAAAATTTCATTCGTTGACTTCAAAATGGGGGAAATTGTTCATTCGCAAAAAAAATTATGCAAAAAAGGAATTTATTTGTATTCTAATGCTGCATATTGATAAAGTCAGCATAACAAAAAAAAACATTTATTAATATTAAAAACAGTTATTATTTAAAGAAAAAAGCACTAAATTAGGTGAAATAGCGCTATCGAATACTTACTCATACCGTAACAGATTAATCAACAAAATTATGGCAATCAACTCATTTTTTAAAAACTCCTTCAATAAGAAATACAAACACTTGAATTATAACTTTTTTATTAAAAACAATATAAATATATAAATATCAAAATCAACAATAAAGTATCTATCAAAACAATAATAAGGAATTTTTAAAAACGCGTATATATTATATCAAAAATTGGATATATGTCTATATCCTATTAGTGCAGAAGTCAAAACTGTTCTTTCACCTATCAGCGACTACACTAAATGAGAATCACGAATAGATACTATATATTTATCTCCCCTCACCCGAAAATTCAAGAAACAAATCCAAGATTTGTTTCCCTTAAAAATTATAATCAAATAACTCTAATATTTCACTTAATAATTTGATTAATTTAATTTGAAGCTTTGAAATATGTCTTAAAATAATTGAATATATTTAAAGTACGCGCACGATTAATTTGGTAAGGAAACAAATTGTAATATTCAGATGAATTTATATCTTATTACGAAATATATTAAGCTCGAGACTTTAAAATCTTAAAAAGATAATATTTTTTAATTTATAGATAAACACATTTATCTTTATGGGATACCTTCTAAATATGTTTGTCGGAGGAAATATTGTATTATATTCTTCTTACAATGCACAAATTTTTATTCCATATATAATTCTATATTAGATATTTGCACTAGTATATTAAATGTACTTTCACATCCTAATAATTTCAAGATATCAAAATTTCTTCACATTGTTTAAACGTATAATAATTTCATACGAATTAAATTTTTATAATTAAAATATAGCTACAGTATGAATAAAATTTATGATATTTAAATATATGTTTCAATTATTATGATATTTAATTATTTTATAAGAATATTAATATTTGAACTTTGTTAGTACTGATTTTTAAAGTTAATGAAATGTAATGTTCCACATCTCCTTTTCATCATTTAGTTCAAGTTATAAAATGTATCTATTTATTTTTGCTTATCATTAACGCAAATTATTATTTATACTTTAAAATTAATGTCATGAAGGTTTTTTCTCATTAAAAGTTGTTGAACCAACAGCGATTGGAATCTTTTTTGTTTATACTCTGAGGAAATATTATATATATTGAGGATTTTTCATAATGATAAAGTAATATTTAATGCAAGGTAAGGATATTCTGATATTTCTTATTTTAACTTCTTTAATAGAAGAAATATCCTTGGAAGTAATTTAAAATGTATGAAACATAAAAAAATATGTGCTTTGGATTTTTTTCAAAATTGTATATATCGAATATAAGAAATAGTTTTAAAATAAGATTTCAAAGACTCAAAGATATAAATTGCATAGACATATTTTTAAAAGAGATCATTTTAAATTTTGTAAGATGAAAAAAGAATGTGATTTAATTTTATTTTGCATAGCAATTTTCGAAAAATGGAAAACAAACAAACGAGCAGGCTTTTAGATTAAATAATTATTTTTTTTATATTGATTTTGAAAAATTAAAAATTACAGCTGTATCTGATTTAAAATTTTACTTTTGTTCATTATTAAAAGTTTTTTTTAGAAAAAAATATGTTTTTTAATTATTAAATATATATTGGAATTGAAGTGTATCAGAAAAAAAATGACTGCAAAAAATAGCATTTTTTTATGTATTACTCTATTCTGTGGGACATTAAAAAGCATGTTTTTAAAAGCACCCTTTATTAACTCAGTTTTTTTATTCCACGGCTTTCATAAATTAACCCTAATGAATCTACAAGTATATTAAAAAAACATACTCAACATGATAAATAAGATTTCTAAAGTCTTCTCTGTTGGATAAAAAATACTTACCAGCCCAAATATAATACCGCAAATTAGTCTATAGAAATGCAAAAAAGGCCCTCCAATTTTACCTAGACAAGAATTTAGCTAATTAAAGATTATTTATGTGAAAGAAAAGAGACAAGGGGTAGCACTTTAATCATAATGAAGTAAACGTCAATTTGTCAAACGGTAACTATCCTCAACTTTGACAAAATGATAGCGTTTTCGATTTATTATTGCGCCTTTCTCGTTTTTTCTTCACTTCTTTTAATTTTTAAAAAGCAGACGATTTTTCCCATCATGCGTAAACTAATTAATGGACTGTTTTTTTTTAAGTCAAGTCATTTTTATCATTGGCGTCAAAAAAAAAAAAATTGAGCGCCGGTGAATATTGTTGAAAAAGAATTAAAAAAAGAACTGAAAATGAAAGCGTGAGAAAAAAAAATATTTAAGCATGTCAATTTACGCTGAACAGCATTATTCACAAAATTGTTTCTGGACAAGGTTTTAGCATGCATGAATTAGCAACGAAATGGAGTTTGAAATGATATATATTTTTTTCTGATTTTTTTTGTTCTCTCAAAATAACGTCAATACTAATATTTTTTCAGCTTGGAACGTGAGTTGAAAAGAAGTGTCTAACAAATCTCTTACATTTAATTAATTTACGAACTTGAACGTAAAGTTATTTATCAGTTTAATTGCGTTCACAGGTGTAGAGAATCTAATAAATGTAGAAAAAAAGTTTCTTTCCAAGTGTGTGAATTAAGGTTATTTAATCTTATTTTTCATTCGTTTAGCTATTCATACTTAATGCATATTTTTTATAAATGAAACCATTAAAGCCATGAAAATGATTTATTTATTTCAAACGTGATGAGAAAAAAAAAAGATTTTTCTTTCTGGTGATTGTTCAAATACATTTCAAATGTAGGGATTAAATGTGTCGTATAATTGTGAAACACTTCTTTTCTTGTAATTAGCTAAGTATATTTTTTAAAAGAAAATTTTTCAATGGCTATGATTAAGTAGATTTAAATCTTTTCTTATTTATGCATGTACGAAAAAATAGATATAATTTATTTATGTAGGCTTAACAAAATGACTCATTGTCATTTTGTGCATATAAGATCTTTTATTATAAAAATTAAAATCACTGACTGTTTTGTGGCTTCTTGACAGCTTTGCGTAACTGTTAAATAAGAATTGAAATAAAAAATGTAGAAATAGAACATACATAAATTATAAGCATTTTTTACAATTGCAAATATTTAAAAAAAATCAGGAAATTATATACAAACGGAATATAAAAGTCTATATGTATTACAGTACATCGTTAAAACTGAAACAAAAGCATAAAACCTACAATTATTCAGAAAATGCAGTGAAAATAACAAACTTTCCATTTACTGTAGAAAAAGAAATATATCTTTAAGAGTATGCAAGTTAAATAAAATATTACTCACTTTTTCACGATGTAGGACTCTATGTATATTAAGAAACGTAAAAGTGGTAAAATCTATATTTCAAAAAAGTATGTAAGAGGATCAGTTTCAAAAAATTTGTTCATGTTTAAAACAAAAGTTTTTCTTAAAATCGCTTAAACAAATGGTGGAGAAATATTCTTAAAATCATTATAAGACAAGAGGTAAATTTTGGGTATCCAAATCTCTATTTATTATTTAAAGTCTTTCAAAAGAACACGGTTTAAAAAACGCTAAAACAAATTTGTATTGACAATTTTTTATTGGGTAAGGGGGTTTATCATAAAATATCTATCATGAGTCAAAATATCCATTAAAATACTCGCGTTTGGCAAGTTATATCGTGATCGTAATTTTTCCCTTTAATTGCTATTAATACAAATTGAAATAAACCTTTCGTTCAGAAATGGTGTACAGTTAAAAAAATTAAACTAAAAATTACTGATAAAAGTACCAATTTTTTTATTAGAAAATCAAACTGCTCTTCGAATTTTGTAATTTAAATTAATAACTATAAAATGCTATTTGTATAAAAAAGGAAAAAAATGAAGTATTATTAAAAGCTTTATTGAATCCATAATTAAAATGCATGCAGCATTTTTAAATAAAGATTATTATATCAGATATATCAAATTGCTGCTGCAAAATTAAAAGGTTCATTGTAATTTTAAAATTTTAATTTAAATATGTTACATGAATTTACTTTAAAAATTTGCTTTGATACAATATATATATTTTAAATGTATGTATTTTAATGTAAAATGTACGTATTTTAAAATTACAATGAACCTTTTAATTTTACAGCAGCATTTTGATATATCTGATATAATAATCTTTATTTAAATATGCTGCATGCATTTTAATTATGGATTTTTTGGAAGAGCGGTATTTTACTTTTTTGTGTGTGTTTCAGGAACTTGCCCTTAAATTCCTGAATTCAAGGGTGAATGGATAAATAATATATTTTAAAATCTCAAAGAATCCTTTAATTTTATAACGACAATTCGAGATATATATATATATATATATATATATATATATATATATATATATATATCTTAATCAAATAAGGCACAAAAATAATAATCTTAATTCAAATAAGGCATATGGATTTTAATAATAGAGTTTTCTAAGATAACTGTTATTATCCAATTGTTTTGCTAATTTTTTTACTTCAATTCGAGCATAAATGGATACATGATATGTATTTCAAAATTACTAGGAGTCCTCTGATTTTACTATGGCAATTCGATATATCTCATGTATAAATCTTAATTTGAATACACTACATGCATTTTAATTTTATATTTTCCTCAGATAATAGTTATTATACCCTTTTGCTTACTTTCTTATCTTTCTGAATTCAAGGATACATTATATATATATATATATCTCAAAATTACAACAGATCCTTTAATTTTAGAACGGCAAACGAAATTATCGTCATTCTGAGCAGCCGTTCATCATCGCGATTGATAACAACGGAGCCGAAGAAAGAAAAAAAAATTCGTTCCAAGATAAAGATGGGGCGTGCATCGAGTAATATGTCATTGACTATCTTCTGTAGTGACGATTCGTGCAAAAGTATTCGATGACAGATTCCTTCAACTCAATCTGTCATTGTCCCGGTCCGTGATTGGTCCATCCATTTTTCCCGACCAACAACTCAGTTAATTACAATGCAGCGAATGGGTTCGGAATTTTCTGAGAAGAAATCTCTTGGATATTCTTTTAGAACGGTTTATCACTCCCTTTCATATAATATTTTGTCAGATAGTTCTGCGATTATGGAGCAATCAAAATTAAAAATATAAAAAGAATGTCAAGAGGTTTCGATTATACGAATTACTGTTATTTTCATGAACGAATAAAGAAATTACCTCCGAATCAATAGTTTTACTTCATCATCTGAATAATATGCATTTCCATAATGTATTTAGATTCTTTATAAATTTCATTCTAAGTTAAAGATTTTAAGCAAAAAATCGATAGAGTAGGGGAAATATCGATATCAGGAAGCTTTTAATTCATTTCCAATCTGGTTTTGGAGTTTTGTGGAATGAAAGTGCTTAAGAGTATCGATCACTGAATAATCGATATAAATTTTGATTGTATATTATTCATGATATAAATCTTAATTGAGAAAAGTATTTTGGCTTATTTTCTTTGATGTGAGAAGTTTTTATATTTTCTTTAAATATCTTATTCTGAAAGATTTTTGAGCACAATCACAATTCGATCAGAACTGTACCATTTGATAGCTAATGCTATAAACCGAAAATAATATTCTTTGATTAACAATGCTGGTTTACTATTCAAAATTCTAAGGTTTTGTCAGTAAAGAACAGTGTAATTGCTAAATACCTTTTAAAATTTATAATCTAACAGGTATCTTCCAAATTAAAAATCAACGTCCTATAACTGAAGAATAAGATATTTAAAATTGGGAATATAAAGATCGATAATAAGTAGAAATAAAAAACACTACCAGAAATATTGACTGGAAACACCCCCTGGTTAATTATGACAATACAAGAAAATTCAGAAATGACTAGCCAATACTTGGTATATTATAATTCTTCACATCCAGCTCCAAAAAACATAATCTTAAGGATCACAACAATTGCAGTTAAACTTGGTTGTTGCGGGAGACGTATGGTTGAGATTATAGGATGATCGAAATTATATTTAACAGATAATCGGTGTTTAGTGGATATTTTATACGGGGTTGGATATGCATATAAAATAAAATGTAGTATCCCCAATCTTATAAATTGTAAAAAAAAAAATTTATTCTACATTCATTAGAACCAAACAATCGAATCTTTCCAATAAAAATGATGAATTGAGATTGAAAAACGCAAAAGGACAATAATAATTCAGAAATTCTTATTTAAAAATGCCAACCAGATAGATTATCTAGAAAGTGCTTGCAGTCAAAATTATAACCGCATTTCGCAATTAATTATTTGAATGTCCAACTGAATTTCCAACTAGACCCATAAAATTATGCGCATTGAGATATTTATTAATTATTGAATGAATTAAATGGAATATGAATAAAATTATATAAAATAATGTTTATAATACTTTATAATGCAAAATGTTAATCAACATTTTTAGATGGATTTCAAGGTGCAGAAATTATGTTATATGTATGAATTTAACAAACTTTTTCTTGCAAAACATTTTTATACCGTTTCCTTTACACTGCATTTTGCAGAAATGCATATAGTAATAAGCTAATCATATAGAATTTTACTACTAAAAATTCTAATGTCTTGTGCTAGTTTTTTTTCACCATGAAACAATTCATTTTGTTATTTTCTTTCATCCTCAAAATTAACCTATTCATACTATTTCTTTGAATATATTATGTAAAAATTCATTTGTTTGAATCTTCTAGCGCCGATGGAAATTTTTATATATTTTATTATTATCATTTGTGTTCTCAAGAAAATATTTATTAAATGCAATCGCTAGCTCATTTTCTTATCTGAAAATGATGCTCTAAAATGGAGAAGACCAAATTGAATGCCTATATTCCATCCAATATAGGCATAATTCTGAGACAATTTTATCCATTCGATAGTAAACTAATCCACACACCCTGATTCCATTATGGAATATTCCAACTCGTATCTATCCTTTTTGTGATACTGTAATCTCTATCTCTTCACACTCTTTTAATTGCTCTCTTTATATATACTCCCGCTCGTGTGTATACAATATTCATACAATTAATGGAGGAATAAGGCATTAATTTGCTCAACAAAGGATGAAATCTATTCCGATTGCTAAAGGAATTACAGCAGTTTCTGCGTACAGTATCGGTCAATTGGTAAAAATATGCTGCTTACATCCTAAGTGCTACAGGAAACCGATTGGATAGTTGAGTTGGTTGGATAGAGATTGCTCTTGTTTTTTATTATCTTCTCTTTTGATTTTATATTAGATTTCAAAAATAGACGAAATCTTCTTGGAAATCTTCTTAATTTCATCTAACTATCTCTTTCTCTGCATGCATGTATAAACTTTTTGACACATTAATTTAGTATGAAACAATGATAAATGAACGTCTAAAATAGATGGATAACATGTTGGGATATTCATATTTTTTTCCTAAAAGATTTCTTTTTAAACTTTCCATTAGCTCTACTAATAAAAATCTCTGCAGGAACGTGCAGATGTAATTTTACATGCATCCCTCTGAAGTCATTCATTTCCTAAATGTTCGTCATCTAACATACCCTTTAATAAGCCGCTCACCCCATGTCTAGTTCGTTCAATTTAACAAATCCTTTCCTTGCCCCTATCAATTTAACGAAGGGCCTCCATCCATTCATGCATAAAACACTGCCATTTAAAGTGAACTTATAGATCAGAAAGGCACATAATAATATGCTTGACATGCCCCACTTTACTGCTGAAATTATTAACAGTTTATGACTTGCTTTTATCACCGTCAAGCAAATGACGGTAGCGCCATTTCCCCTCATCTACGAAGCCGGCCCCATCTGTCTTTTTCTATGAATAAATTAAGGGAAACTCTTCTCCTAAATATGCTAATACCGGCGTGTTTTTGAGCGAATATTACGTGCACTTTGGCACCAGAAAGTTTTTATCTTTCGTTCGTGCACTTAATTTTTTAACGTCGTTCCATTATTATAAAGGAAGGTACTCTAGGTGTTAAAAAAGGAGCATTGAAAATGTTTGTTTGCAGAACAAGGAGAAACCTTTTTTGCATTTTAAGTGTTTCCTGCTGTGTGTCACGCCGGCATTTTCAGGTAATCAGGTTTGGTCCACATTCGAAAGAGGGCGAATCTCTAACTCTGTAAAGAGTTACACAACTAAGGGAGCAGACCGAAATTTCAATTATTTAATTCAAAAATTTCAAAAATTTATGCAATTTAAATTAATTTCATCAAATACAGAAAAGATATATTTTTGCTATCAGCACCGTACTACAAATCTAGAAACAAATATTTTGCGGTTATATTATATTTTTGTTGTTTTTGTTTTTATTTAGGAAACTTTACAAACCCTCTGTCAGTATATTTAAGCCGAAATGAGTGTCTCTCGTTTTTTCAGTAGCTCCAACTAGGGAAAAAAATATGACTTTGTTACTTCGTGTTTCATAATCGCTTTTACAGGGGTGCGCATTCATTCATCTCAAAGATAAAACACAGTTAATTCCGTTGAATCTATTTACCCATCTTGCTTTTCAGTAGCGTCATTTTTGAGCAACAGTACGATTTAGCTACTCACACTTTATTTATTCATTCATCTACAGATCGTAATTTAGACCTGAATCAGATATAGATCATATCTGATCCAATACTCCAGGTGTATTGCTCTTGACATGGAGAGCTTTGTGGCCATAACAGATTTATACGTGCGTCGACCACCAAAACACTCGGATTGACTTCCGCAGACGGGCTCGAATTCACAGCCCATCTTACCAACCAGACTATCTCGACCGCTAATTACTTGTAAACTAATTTATTATTTGCTTATTGGTACTTATTTACCCTGTATAAAACATTCCCAGATTATTAATTTCTAAATACGTATCCATATTGCTTTACGTAATTACTAATAGTGTATATTTTTATTAAGACACAGAGAAATAAAAAATATCCACAGACATTCAAAATTAAATACATGTATCGATGGAACTGTTTTCATGATACAAAATGCATGCAATTTTATGGAGAGTACATTTTATCAAATTTTATTTGGAAATCTCTCGGAACTTTTTAATCTATCGATCCGCATACATTATGGAGATTAGATCAGATAGTTCTCATGGTCCCGAGTAACAATATGTACTTATTCTCCGATCGAATCTTTCATCCTTCAACATTGATTTTGATACTAACTAATTACACAGGAAAAATAAATATGCTTTGAAAAGTATAAAACACTATGTTTTTTCAAAAATATTATTTATTGTTTCATGTTATTTGAGAAAAATTTTATGTTCCAACGCATTTACATTTGAGACGATAATACATTTTGGAAAATTTCTAAAACATATCTATATATCAAGAGAAATATCTGCAGCATATAACGGCAGTTTTCATATTAATACATTCAGTAGAAAATATAAGTTCCTTTTAGATCGCACCCCTCCAGTTAAGGGTTAAAGATTTATCTTGTTGTACTGATACGCAGGCTTTGCCAACAGTCCTGCTTATCTTCTATTTAATGACAAACTAAATTGAAGATATAGCGAATGATACATGGGCAACATTATCTGCTAAATAATCTGAGGTACTGTTTATAAAAATTTAAATTAATTGCGGCTTTCGCAGAAATCACTGTAACCTACTTTAAGGCGTAAAAAGAACTGTTATAGCTACAATACATCAGCAATGAATTATTTCTTATCCCCTTAGATGATAACAACGACAAATTTCTTCTTTCAAAACTAATTTATGAAACTGTTGAAGAAACCACAATGCTCTCTTATCAGGGGACGAGAAGATGCTGCCAACATCATTTTAACTCCTTGGAAAAGTAAAGAAAAAAAGTATACCACGTTCTGTAAAGCAGCCTGAAATTTATCGGCTGAAGAAATTTCGCTTTTATTTCTTTTATTTATTTATTTTTTTTTTGTTTAAAAAAAGAAATTTCATTGTTGATAGTGATTTTTAAGAAAAACGGTCTAGGGCATAAGTTCATTTCATCCAACGACCACATTTCCTCGACCATTTTTGTCATAAAAATCTTCGGTTATTGCCCCCAAGATTGATCGTAAATTTTCCCGTCAAGGAGATAATTTCAGAGCAGTAATAAGAAAAAGTAGTTACTTGCCCTCAGCTTCGCGAATTCCGCTTAACTTTTCTCCTTTAAAAGGAGCAGGGCTGTAAATGTGGTTAGACAAAGACGGTTTGCTGATTTTTGACTTTCAGAATCAAATGGAAATGTTTGGAAGAGAAATATTTTATGTTTGATACGTTAGTAAAATTAGAAGAAAAGCACCCATCTTGCTTTTAAATTAATAACATATTTAATAATGATTGATAATGAATAATTTAATTTAAAGCAACTACTTCTTGTTAAATACACAACAAGGAATATAAAAAATGAAAACCGTGATTGGACTTACAAATTATATCGTATATCTCTTGCACTTTTGACTAGCGTTTTTGTTACACGGCTAAGGACTCAATGATCCAGTGTCCGAACGTCAAAAAAGCACGTTGTTGATCCTGGTACTCAACTAACAAGCGCAACATTCGTGGCGTCCTCTTCCTGTAACAAACGTCGCCATAATATTTGGCTTGACAAAAACATTCATCGCCCGCCATAACGCTTGGCGAGATACGTCACACCCTAAATATATATATATATATATGTCACACCTAAAACACTTGGTGCGATAACATCGTTCATCTCATATCCAACTCACTGGAGGGGTTGTAATATGGGGGTAAGTTACAAGCAATAATAAGTAAGTAACAATTTTGGGACACGGATGTACACTTTTGTCTAGTGGTTATGTTATGCGGCTAAGGATCTAATGAAACCGAGTTCGAATCTGAAGAATGCGCAGTTATTTTGCCGTCCCGTTTTTAAAGCAATACTTGATCAGTTTGGGGTCGGACCTCTTAATTTTGTGTCACAGACAAATGACGCGGACAGGGACCCCTTCTGTAGACCATACCATGCTAGTGGAAGGACGTTTGAACGGACGGATTTAACGCTCTCCAGGCTGGCTTACACGACGGTTCTTCGATGTATTCGGGTAACTATCCTGTAGCCCTTCAGTATCATAGCCGAGAGCTTACCACAGGCCACAGCAATCATTACAAAAAAACTGAATTCAAGATTTTGATGAATCACCATGCTTTAGTTCACTCTGAGCATATTTTTTGAATTATATCTATCTATTCGTGAACAAATAGATTAACGCCTTTACCTGGAAAAATGAAATTAGATGCATGGATTTAAGCCTGAATTTGTAGATCTCTATCAAATTTTGAAAGCAATCCATTCAGAAAAGCTTGCTGCATGAGTGTAAGTGAATTCAATAACTACAAAACTTAAAAAGGTAGATAAATAAAATTTTGAATATAAATTCAGCTTCCAAGATGCATAACCGTTTCAGATTTCAAATAAAATCCCTCAAGAGTATAATTATCTGTCTGTCTGCATTTTTGTATATAATCATGCTAGTTCAATATCTCAACAATATATGTAGAGCAGATATGCTCAAGAAGGCTCTTTTATTAAATAATATAAATTTTTAAGTCTTTTTTCATTAAGTTACATGAAAAGAACCACTAATTCGCACTTTGTCAACAATTTTGAATCTTATTGAAAACGGTTGTGGCATGCTCCGAATGGATAATAGTCAGACAATAGTTTGAATTTAGTCAGTCTGAAGAAAATTCTACAATTCATCTTTTCTAATGTTTTATATAAATAAATCAAACATATTTCTAATTAAAATAAGTGTCAACTCTTTTTTTTTGGCTAATAGAATATATTTAATGCAGATTTAATCTATTCATATAATTGATTACATATTCATTAAACATTTCGACGTTTTACTTTTCAAGCAAATGCATTGAAATCAAGTTAAAAGAATCTCAAATATTTCATATGATTTTTTTTTTCTTCTTCATACAGAAAAAAAAATGATTATCATGTAATTCAACGAACTAAAAAAAGAAAGCAAACTTAATTTTAATTGTTGATTTTACACTTAAGAATTTTTTTCTTTTTCATATTTTTCGTGGAATAACTATATTCATTGGAAAAAAGTTTGAAATTTTAAATCAGCCAAATAGAATTGAGTAATGCAAATATTTTTCCAGATTATGAAAGAAATAGATTCTATTAAAATAATGATAATTCTTACTTCTATAGTTTTTTTTAAAGTGCTTGAAAAAATAATTGATTTTTTTAAGAATTTCTTAAAAAAGTTTTTGTTATTTCTTTGTTCCTAAAAACAATATTTGACATGCATAATTACTTTCACTGTGACATGTAGATTTTTTGTACATGCCACGTTCCCTTTGACAAATATTATTAAAATTCTTTCCTAAGGACTTTTTTAATGGATATTATTAAAATTTACTTCATATAAATTTGTCAAATAAATACTTTGTATTTGAGTTGAACTTATGAAAAAATTATGTTATTGTTAAATAGAAGAAAAATTTCTATCTGAATCTTTTTATAGTATTTAGCTTTTAAATTGTAAAAGAAAAATAATATAAAGGAATTTATTGTTTAAAGGAACCCGTATATTTATTTAATGTATAGAATCATATGGAAATAAGGATATATCATTTTTGATATATATTATCACTAATACTACAAAAATTCATACATGAGAATGAAATTTGATTATCAACTCCCCCTTCATATCGACAATGGGCGTCAATATTTTTTGCGTTATAACAGGGCGACTTAGATATATGTTTGAGACTGGCTATCGAATTTCAGTAAAATCATTTTAATATTTGATCTAAAATACAAACGACAAAACAGAGCGCTATACAAAATGAACTGTAATTGCCCATACAAATGGTAAAAGCGGTGACTAATCTCTTTCTTTCCATTTTCAGAAAGGTAAACCAATAGAAAAGAAATTCCACTAACTGTGAATAAATTATTGTCAGCATTCTGTTATTTTAGTATAATACCACCTTTCAAATAGTACTCACCTTTAACGTAGCACACAAAATATTTCATAGAAAAAAAATGTAAACGAAATTTAGAGGAATATGCTCCATCGTTGATACAAGCAGATTAAAGATAACTAGAATAATGAGCAGAAAGATAACTGGAATAATAGACGAAATGAATGACATATCATCCTAAATTTTGCCACTGTATCATTCATTATTTGTTTTCTTAGAATTGCAACGAAAGTATTCGTTTTATATAGGTTGGTACTACTTTCAGTCAACAGAATAAGACAGCACCTTTTTTCTTCTTTACTAAGATTTTTTATTCCACCAATCACTTTTCTGAAAAAAAAGAAAGACTAGTCACTATTTTCCCCCATTTGTATGAAGAATTATGATCCATTTTATGAATAATTTTCTAACAATTAGAACTCTTATTACATAAATTAATATTCAGAGAAATAAATAGGCATTACTCAAATGAATTTTCTTTTAAGTGTAAGGTAAGAATCTATTTCTGACATTGCTTCAAAGCATGTCAAGAAAAATCAAATCTTTTCGTTATCATTTCATTGCTCTTCAGAACAATTCCTTTACATTTATATATTTCGATAATTTTAATAATCATCACTTTTGAAATAATTGAACCTAATTTCGAAAGATATTTAATCATTATATCTATTAATATTTTTAAGATATAGGTAATTATATTCTGATTAATCAATCATATTGATTCTGTTTGACTTTCCAATTTATGTGTGGAAATTAAATTTAATACTATGAAACCGAAAGAAGAACGACCTGTCGCAAAGGGCTAAAAAATATCTTATACACCTAATTGTGATCTGCAAAAACATTATAGCAAATAAATTGTCTCATGACAAAGTGCATGCTACACTCATCATATAAACAACAAAGTTTTTTTTAAAATATAATTTGAAAGAAATATCACGAGGATAAACTGTTAAGTAAAAATTTATCATTCAGGAAAAATGATGCATTCCTCAGAAGTATCGAAAAACTCGTTAAACCATAATCAATTCCAGCAATTAAACTAATTAAATGTGTATCATATATAAAAATTAAAAAAAAGCGAAATTTCCTTTGATGCCAGAAAATATTTATTTCAGATACCATTTCCTTCCAGAAAATTCCAGCCCCATAATATTGCACAAATATTTTCGTAAATGCTTAAAAAATGAAGCAGCCATGGAATCGCTTTCAACGACAACAAACAGATAAATGCACACGCCAAACCGAATATGCACTCCAAATTTAAATGCAACTTTGTAAAATCAGCTTTTTCTAACTGTCGATTCTTTTGTTCCTTCAAAGTCAGGTTGCAGTAAATCTTGCCTCGTGCACCCCTCTCTAGAGGTTAAGAGAAGCTCATTTCCTTTTTTTAGGGAAGTTCTTTCAATTTCATTTGGCGTCTTCTCCATTTTTAAAAGCGCAACAAGAACTTCGTATCTTTGCTCTTTTTTCAGTTCAGATCCATGAATAGGAGATGAACGCATTCAAAAGAGCAAACTAAAGATGAAGTGTTACGCTAAAGTTGATGGAGAATATATTGAACGGGCTCTGTATTTTATTTTTCAAAAATGGAACTATCTCGTTTGAAAGAAAACCCAGACAGTGACCTCTCCAAAATGTAATTTCCGTTCATTTAAAAGGTTTTCTTTTTTTTTTTTTTTAATCTTTCAGTTATGCAGGTACTTACTTTTGTGTAAAAGCAATAGTTATGTCTGTCGTTATTTTTTCAATTTGCTTATATTTAATAATGGATTCATTTTCTTCTGTATAGAATGAATTTGAAGGAATTATAAGGCGGATTTATTACAGCTTCGAAGAAAAACTTGGCGATTTTTTCGGTTTAGTAACAATACAAGGAGTATAGTTAGTTTTTTTTGATAAATATCATTCTTATTTTCTAAAATCTTTCATCCCCTCAGTTTTAATAAAAAGAGTGATAGGACAGCAAAAAGAAGGATTTCGTTTAAACAAAATATAATAAAACATAAAATGAGTATTTCTTTTACAGTACGTGCATATTTTTTGTTCAAATACATTATTATTCTAAAATTTTCTATTTTTAATAGTATAATAAAATGATAGTTTTATTGAAAAAGAATAAAATAGCTTTAAAATGGCGTCAAAGACCACCAAGTCATCAATACAATTTTTTCATTGGCAGCTGAGGTAGATTTTTAAAAACTTCATGAAAGAATATAATATACAACTATTCATTGGTGAGTCTGTTTCCTTTATTTTCATTGAAGCATTTTATTGAAAATATTCATTTTCAGGAAAATAAATTATTATAAATTAATTTTCAAAAATATCTATTATGTACCTTGTGAATGGAATATTGTCTTTTAAGTTATATAGCTATAAATCTTAAGAAACAATTAAAGTTATATAGCTATTCATTTGTTCATTAAAAGTATAAAGAAATTGAAATATGGAAAAATGAAAAAGCTATTCCTCTTCTGTTGATTATTCCTTCTATATCAAAATAAGTTAGAGTTTTGTAATTGGTTGGCATATGTAACTTACTTACTATTATTTAGGTTTCAAAGAATTGGCATTAACTTTCATTTATATGATTATTTTATCTTTTATTGATATTCGATTTTATTAACGTATTTCGTAAAAAAGCTTAAAAAAAATGCTGAAACATTTTTTTAAAAAGAATGATGACATTTTCCTTTTCATGATAAGGCAAGAAAACAATATTTCTTCCTGAAGAATTCAAAATAATGATTGGAACAGAATGAAATTTCTTGAAACCGAAAGAATTTTAATGATTATAATTAGATTTTCTTTTATTAGGGAGATAGATATAAGACTTCAGAATATTTTTCCACAAAATAAGTAAAGACCATAAAATATTTTAATGAAGCATAGTCTTTACTTTAATTAAAATTTGTCCTATATGATTTATTGCTCTTTCAAATAGTATCCTACTTCTTCATCTAACATATTTTTCAAAACTAAAAAGAAAAATATTAATAAATTTACAAAAATATGAAAAAATTTACTTCTTATGCTTCGTTATCTCAAATCGCTTATCATTTAATGCTGCAAACATCATCATTTCTATAGAAGTATGCAATAAATTCCATTGATGTTTTGTGTATTTAGTTTTTATTGAAATTCTTGAACTAAAATGCTATAAAAAAATTCTCTTAAACATTAAAACGAATGTTGATAGATGTGTGTAGTTTGATGCATCAAGATTAAATCCTTTATTTTTTGCAATTCGGAGAAAAAAATTTTTTTTTAAATGAATAAAATTAGGAGTAAAACATATCTATATAGACTTAATATATATAAGATATATATAAAGATTTAATATGTATATATAATAATAAATTATTAAAATTAGTAATACTTAATTTTAATAATTTAATATTCCGCACATAATTATGCATTTCTAAAATTTTAAACTATCTTTATTTTTTTTGAAATTTTATTTAGTGATTACAGAAGAGTAATTAACCTCGCTTAGAGGTCATCTCTGGAATTTATAGAATTACAATGCATATCTAAAAATAATTATTAAAGTCTTTCTATGTAGATGCACATCATTTATCTCTCTCATGAATGTTTAATTCCCTGTATTATAAAATTAAAAAATACAGCCATTTTTAACGACTTTTTTTCATCCAATTCAAACCAAAGTTTGATACAAAACTAAAATTTTAGCTAAAAATGTACAATGTCAAATTATATTTATATATTTTCTTCTATTTCTGAATTACCTTTCTGCATGCATGCGAATATACAAACCGATAGTTGATCAATCTATAAATGTACTTCAAATTCAACATTTCATTCTAGTTCGCAAATGGGTACGAGAGTCAAAATGACCCCGCATTATTTATTAATTGTAAATGGTATTTTATCTTTGAATGCAATCATCTCCTCAGTATTTACAGTAAGTTGTTCAAATAGTTCTTTCTGTAGTATCTTGGCAAAGGAACTACTGAAATCTTGTTATCTTGGCAAAAATATGAACACGTAATTATAATCGGGTTATTCTTTTTCAAAATTTTTGTCACTATACATTTAGTCATTGACTCCATGTCTCTGAAACTGCTTTTAACTTGAGTAATGCAATGAGAGTAATGAAATGATTTTAAAGAAAACCATTTAAAATAGTGTCTTCATTTTTGTTCGTTAAATTTTAACAGTTATTAACATTTGTGTAATAACGTAATATGTAAACGAAGTAAATGCTCATTAAATGGTTATTCAGGTCTTTCTTATAAAATATTCCCAACATTTAATATTATAACCCTTAGCATTTGGTAACTGCATGATTGTCTGAATGTATTGCCTTATACAGAGAGTTTAACACGTGCTCAGTGGCCGAAAGGTCAAAGCACGCGATCCAAACCCAGAGTTTGAGGGTTGAATGCCCTTCATTGTTGTCGTATCCAAAGCATGGATTTTTAGTTTTTATTCTTAGTTATGGTTTTCTAATGTTCTGTAACATTCTAGACCTTTCTTTGCTATGTAAATTAATTGTTTCTCGAATATTATGTTCTTGTATAAAAGCTGATACCCAGTAGTAGTGGGCAACTTTTCGACCTTGTAAAGTTGCAAGCCGCTACTTTCCTTCAATAAACTTGTTTGTTAGTTAAAAGCGGACGGTGTGTTTATTTAAATCTTCGTGATAGTATCATGAATTAAAAAAAAAAAACAACAACATTCCGATGCTATTTACAAAACTGAAAAAAAAAATAGCAATAAAGTCACTTTGACTCCATAGCTATTTTTTTTTTAGTTTGGCTATTTTTTTAGCTCGCCGTGTGAGGACATTTATGAATCCAGTTACGGGATTAGCTACAATTTAAATATTTAAATTATGTACTAAAATATATTCATCCAACCAATTAATAGTGAAAGTACTCACTCAATCTCAGACAATCTTGCAAATCAATTTTTCAGATTGTATTTTGTGTAAATTTAATGATAGCTATAGAAATGATATAACACTACGTTGCAGATTTGATCAATCTAATTCAAAGGAATTTTGTGTCGTCATATTCACACATCAATTGTCAGTCAAATATCGCATATTGCAATATGTGAATTTGTACTGGAAGATTATATAGAAGTAAAAAAAAAAAAATCGAAATATGCAAGGAAGTAAAAGGGGAAATTCAACGCTAATATTAGGAAGGCAAAGGAATAGGCAGGTGTTTGTTAATATATTTTAAATGCAATATAAATATCTGTGAATTTTTTTTAACGTAACTGCTATAATTTTCATAGGTTATACGGTTAAAAGTGACATTCATATTTTTAGACATTCAACATTAAACATTCATATTTTCATTCATTCGTTCATTTTTTCTCTCCCCATAAAAGAATTCTGATTGGGACACTTTTACAACAATTTAAAAGAAAAAAATAACAAACAATACACGTGTAGTAAATATACGTATAATACAATTGCTGTAGAGCAAATAATAATCATTTATGGTGCTGTTTAAATACATATATATATTTCATACATAATTTTTTATCGCAGTTTTTGTGATTGCAAGTCTCTGAATGCCTCATTAACTTTCAATGAAGAGTAACTGTATTGTTCAATCGAGCGAAAAAAATATAGATAATTCTGTCATGCAAGTGTCGCGATAAAAGAAAGTCAGATTGTTATCCGAAAATCAATATATTTCTCTTTCGTCATGAAATTGTTTCCTCTTTTTTGTATGTTAAACAGAAATACAATAGTCATTAAAACAAAAATAAAGTTTACAAGTCTGAGATATCACTACAGGGCAATGATTTTTTTTCCTGAGAAGATCTCAAAATGAATTATTGATTAACTCTCGAAATTATTCTAAATTGCTTTTGGCGATTAAAAGACATACAAAAACGAAAGTGTCTGCTTTACGAGATAATAAAGAGATTGCTAATGGCAATGAAATTTCTCAATGAGTTTTAGAAATAAAAAAAAATCAATTAACCGCCTTCCCTAATTAAGAGTTAGAAAATCGATTATCAATTTATCTTTCGCATTTAAAACAACAATGATTTATCTTAAGTTTATTTCAATACTTCTCCAACTAATTATTTTCGTTCTTATTTCTGCTGTTACAAAAAATAATAAATTGTCCTTTAAATAAAAATTCAAATGTCTAAAGGTCATCAATTAATGTTTGCTGCATCCTTTTTGAATGTATATGCACAATTTTACTTTAAAATCTGTTATGTAAAATATATATAAAAATTTTACTTAATTATATTACTTAATATACTTAATTAAGTATATTTGGGAAGTAAAAATATATAAGTATAAAAAATACAAATTCATTAAAAATTAACAGAATTGGATTCATTTTTAAAAAAATAATTAGATTTGGCGTGTATTGAAAGATAAATAGATCAAATTTGATCACTAATCAATCTTTAGATTTTAAATGACATATATTTCGGCATTTCTTTTGGTTCGATTCAAATTCAAATACAAATTTTCTTTATGCCTTAGACCAAAGAGAATCATAATCCGTTGTTGTTTCTGATGACACTTGTTATGGACAAGCCCGTTTGATTAAGTGGACAATTTTAAGCCGAAGTTTTTACGTCTCTTGTTTTTCAGTAACGTCATCTAGAACTAAGAGTACGATTTAGATATCATGCATAACATTCACTTGCACAATCCCTATTTACAGGGAGGCACACTCACACATCTCAGAGATAGAACAGAGGAAAGACAACCATGCCCAACCCGGGACTTCTAGGTCACGTGAGGGACGAGCTATCTCTATACCAAGACACCAGAGTCGTAATTAAAAAAAATTCGAAAAAAATAATATATTACAATTTTTTGCATCATTTAACGTTAATTTTGATGAAAAAAAAATCCCTTAACAATGTGAAATAAATTATAGGACATACCAAAGTTCGATGTTTTGAAAAATTTGTAGTGTTATATTTTGAATTTCAATACACTGATGTCGACAGATTTTCGCTTAACATTAACACAAAATTCTTGTCCATAAGAGAATAGTTTTTGTAAAAGAGGTAGAAAAAGAGGTAATAAAAGAAATGACTATTATTAAAAATAAAATAATTGATTTTCTTTAAGAGCACTACTATTTATTTCAAAATTGCGAATAGTATACTAATACCGTAAAATCACATCGTCAAATCAAATGAAAATCTGGAATGTTTCTTGTCATTCTTATTACCTAAATTATTTCGAATCAATTCTTTATTCTTATTAATTCTTTAAAAATACAGTCTACACTTACTTTTTAAATATGATCAAACTTATTAAAAGTAATTTTATTGCTGTACACTGTAATTTTAACATAAATAAAACTCAATTAATTTGATACATTATTGGAAGTTATTTGCAAATTTCATATGCATTTACTTTTTAAAATTACTCGTTGTTTATAAATAAACATGGTCCATGTGGCATTCTGGCATAGGAGCGGCGACCCACACCATGATCTTTGCACCTCGAGTTCGAATCTTGACTCGATCATGTTTGTTCTTAAACCTCTGATCTATTTGCCAGGTGTGTGAACCTCATCTTCATATGAGTTATGGTATCTGACTATGTTAAGACATTGGCTATCGTCCACAATGGTGAATTTATTTATTGTTATTTCTTGTAGTTCAAAGTTTATATTTTCTCGGAAAAGAAATGCATTTCCTCTCATCCAGAGTCACGTATGTTTTATTTAAAATTTGTCTTTAGCTTCAATTTTCTCAAATATTCATTTCCATAAAAAAATTTCTTTCGTTACATGATATCTCAAAATCTGATGGAGGTATTTACATAAAAATTCTAACGTGTGTTTTAAATAATATGGGCAATAAAATGAAACAAAAGTTTTATTGTTGGTGAAATACTTTTTCAAATATAGGTGTTTTTAGAAAAATTAAGTTGTAAATTTATGTAAAAATTGCATATATACGCATATTTTAACCCATAACTTCTTTGCATCTCAATTTATATACACATTTTTTTTAGATTTTGGTTTATTTCATTTATCTGTATATTAAATAACTTTGGTACAAAGAAAAATATGATTGCTGTATTACAATTCTGTGTAGAGCGTTAACCGTCTTTGGTTAAATTTTATTGAAATTTGCTGCAATTTTTTGAAATGTATTATTTTTTTGTATTTATAGTATTTTGTATTATAATTGACAATCCATCTAAAAACCATAGTTTTTCGAAAAATAAATTTTTCAAAATTTTTTGCTTTGAACGTAGTCGTATACCTTAAAGTCAAAAATCAACCCTCCGGGTGTTTTTACTCTCAGGAGCTACTGTACCCCTCTTTCCCAGATTTCTCAGACTTGATTTGATTTGGAATTCAATCCAAGGGGAAGATGCAGCAACAAAAGCAATAAAAACAGGATTTAAAATTAAAATATGTGGGTTCTAAGTTAAATAATATAAACCATAATAGGAAATATTTTCATCAAGAAAATGTATCATAATAAACAAGCAAAAAATATTTCTTATAGCATACCTTTTTATTAATAATAAAATACAGCAAACTCTCATCTTTACCAGATATAAAGCATAAATGATTTAAATCAACAATATTAGAAAATATTTTTTTCAAAAAACTATTTTATAACAAACAAACTAAATAAAAATTCTTATATCATATCTCTTTATTAATAATAACATACAATAAACTCTCATTTTTAACAGAAATAAAGTATAAACGAAAGATTTTTACGATTATCTGAATTTTATTCCACAAACTTTTCTTCTAAAAGATAAGATTAGAACTTCTTCCTTCATTTCCAGAAAACTGTAATGTGCATAAGCACTTTCCTTTCGAAAATTTTAGGACTTACTGCCTTTCATCAAAACACTTGTAGAATTCCCTTTCCCTTTTTCCCTTTCATCATCAAATCGAGCCCAGAGTTCTTTCAACGAAGCTAGTTTCATTTCAAAAGCTCTCTTCATTTCTGTTTGTCCGAAACTTCAACGTGACCCAGCGATAAAATCAAACTTTTCTGGGAAAAGAAAAGACACAACCAAAACATTCTCAAACGATGCACTTATCTGAACCTCAAAATTTATTGTGCGTTCGTGTGAAAGTTGGAACGGTGCCAGGTGTCAATAAACGGCACAACCAACCCGTCAAAATAACCCCCCAAAACTCATAAAATCTGAGATTCAACATGGCGGACTCAGGGAGCCGAACTTTCGACTTCCATCTGGCAATAAATAAATAACAAGGCGTAGGATCCAAATATTTGCTGGAGTTGAAAAAAAAAAGCGCAGGTAAAGAAGTAAAATGAAATGAAAAACGCCCCTTCGACGAGCTAAATATTGTGAAGAAGAAGAAGAGGCTAAGGACAACAACAGCATGAAAAAAAAAATGGCGCAAGAAATAAAACGGCTGTTTTTATGATGTTTGACTTCTTTTTGTTGTTGCCGTACATGATATGTGGGAGACTAAAACTTATTTTGGAATTGATTTTACGGCTTGTTCTTTTAGCAATCTTCTTTGAATATGCGATGGCTTTTTCGGGTATCGAAACTTTGGAGAATGCGGATTTTATTTTCCTTTGAGGTCGGGTAATATTAAACTTAAACAGGGGATTATCCTTTCTCCCCTATGAAATTTCGGAAGGAAAAATGTGATGTGTATAAATTCCTTTTTATAACTTCATATGCCTCAAATATGAAAATATTGATGGGAAGAGAAGTTTGAAATTGGTTCTAGCTGGTTTAGAGGAATATATTATATGCCTCGGAAGTATTATAAAATCTGCTGCCAGTTTCTTAAGGAAATATAAAAACAGAATTAACGCAAATTCCATGGTAAATTGAGATTAGGTATTTATGCTGCGTAGGCATTCATTTCAATAAAGGTTTCATTTCAATACATGATTCAAATCGGAATAAGATATAATGGATACGTAATGAATAATGGGAGTTTAAATAACTCTTCTTTTATCTTTGTAGTATTGCTTTTCTTAAAATTTCGTTTTCCATTGAAATCGGCATCTGAATCAAATTTAATATGCCTTGATAACTCAATGCATTTATTTCTTTGATATATACATTTAAGGCTTATGTACACAATTGAAACTTTGAAAATATCGAACATTTTTAATGTTTCAAAAGGTTTTCTGATCCTTTAGCTATCAAATGATACTAAAATGTTATTAGTATTCGAAATATTTCTCGTGTTATAAGGATTTTTCTTGAGGTACTTTTACCAAAAATTCTAGTTTCGGGTTTTATAAACATATTTTATGAATAAGGATACTTTGCCACTATGTTGCTTCATTCAAACAATCATAACTCAGCAAAAAATTAACCAAATACGTTTATTTACATATCAAAATAATCAATATGAAACAGTAGATGTTTGTACTTGAAAGTTGTATTTATAGGAATAAATTTTTAATCGATATTTAAATGTTAAAATTATAGCAAAAAAATATTACTTTTTCTATTCATCCATAATAAAAAAATTGTTGAAAAATACTTCATATTTTTATAACTTGATTGAGGCAGACAAAGTGATTATGGTAGGTGGCTAGAACTGAGATTCGGAGCAGTTTTCTAAATGGCACACAAGCACATACAAAAATAAAATAAGCAATTACAAAATCCCTACAAAATTTTATATTTAAATAGAATTTCTTAACTATGACTTCGTTTTCGGTAATGATTTCCATAGAAGAACAGGCATTCTCAAAACAATAAATGAGAATTGAAAAGAAACATTTAAAGAGCTGTATGAGCACAAAAATATTTTTTAATTTAATTCAAGAATATGTATATCTGTCAGTTAAAAAAAAGTCCAAATTGAAATACAAAAAAAGTATTTAAGCAATACACATTATGTTTTGATAATACCTATATAAAATTCCTAATTTAATTATAATGCCGAAATTGAAAATCAAGATTCAAATAAAAAGTTAGGTCTGAAAAAATTGTCGTCTTCAAAATGTAATTTCCGAACAGTTTTCTAAAAGACACACAAGCATATATAAAAACAAAATACGCAATTATATAATACCGACAAAATTTAATATTTATATTTTTATTTTATATTCAATTTCTTAACTATAACTTCGTTTTCGGTAATTATTTGAGTAGAAGAACAGGCATTCTCAAAACATTAAATGAAAAATTAAAGAAATATTAGAAATGCCATATGAGAAAAAAAATTAAAGTAGAAATTTAATTCAAGAAAATGTAAAAAAACACCAACATTGAAATATTCAGAATTATTTGAGCAATAAACTTTATGTTTTGATAATAGCTACAAAAAATTCCTGATATGATTATAGTGCCGAAAATCATGATCAAGATAAACAAAATAAAAAAAGGCAGAAAGAAAATGTTGAATTGAAGACGTAGTGAAAACCAGATAAGAAAAGTCACAAACAGTCAGAGGGTAAAGGGAGGGGTTATAGTGTATTCCTCAGCGAATACACTATATGGGGGAGGGGAGAAGAGCAAATTTTTTTCCAATTTAGGTCAGAAATACTGTTTTTACACATATTTTTTTAAAATTTTAATAGGCTTTGGTAAGAAGATACTCAAACGGATGTTCCATATTTGCTTCTTTCATTTTATTTATGCTAGATTTTTTTCTAAAAATGTTTAAATGGTGCAGTTGAAATTAGGTGATATTTTAATAAATATTTAAAAAATACTTTGAGAAGTCCGAGAAAAAATTTTTTTTAGCAGAAACTTCTATTTTTATTCCTTCTACCAATTGCAGTTGATTTCATAAAACAGAAGCTGCAATAGCTAACTGAAAAAGATCGAAGTATTTTATCCATAGGATAGCATAACGCTTGAAAATTGTAGGTGGTGTGTATACGGCAACTTTAAGTAGTTAAAATATATACTCTTAAGTAGTTAAAATATATACTCTTAAGTAGTAAAATATATATATAAGTAGTTAAAATATATATAATGATATCACAACTTTCTTCTAAAATTTACAAAGAAATTTTGACATGAATTCTTCACATATATACTTCTTTGTCTTACAGAGAATATTTTAAAGAGCATCGTTGTAAGGTTTGAGACACAAGTTCAAATTCCTCGACGCAATACATCATTCGGCATTTTTCACCGAAATTGTCACAGCCAGAATTCGTTTGTCACTGCAACCTTGTTGCAATAATAACGCAAACCTCCTTTATCTAACATCTACTCAAGGGGGCTTTTAAAACATTCCAAGGGATCAAAAACCACCTTTTATTCATGCGTTCTAATCTCTGCGGCCAATTTGCATGGCATACGGAATGTAGGGGGGGACAAAGGATAGATTCCACAACGCGGAATCTCATGTCATGCGTTATTCATAACCATGCCGAGTCACCACGGAGGGTCACGTGATAGCCAGTCGCGTGACCCAGTAATCCCAAGTCCTTTCATTTGTCGCGTGCCAGGTGACAAGGTATCGTCGACGTAGAACACGTTTTCTCGCGTACAGCGCTGCTATGAAATTATTTACCCCAAGACAAACGACCAGACGCAGCCGGGGGACATGGAAAGGGTATTCATTACGCTTGAACTTCCGCTAACAAAGGAATTGGCGATGTCTCCGCTCTTTATCAAAGGCGGTAATGAATAGCTCGCGGAGGTGTATCATTAAAAATTAAAGGAAAGAATAAAGGAGAAATATTGATATTCATGAGGTCAAATTCTAGTATATGTGAATAGATTTTCTCAATTTATCGAATAGATTGCAGGCGTTTCAAGAGAGTTGTTATAATGCATAATTACTTTTCATTTCTGAGAAGAAAAATTAGGCATTTTACAGTGTCACATTGATATTTCGGGTCTGATTGAATGTGCAAATAGTTGGTGGTATAACAGTCTGATAAATTAGAAATCTTATACTATAATACGAGGAATGGTTGCCAAGTCGAAAATCGCCCCAGAATTAATAAACTCCGGTAAACTTGGGGGTCTGGGGTTTTTGGCCACGAGGAATCGATTGGAGCCGGTTTTGAAGCGCTACGGTCAAGCAGTTCGGAGTTACAGATAGGATATTTTCAAACTTTATTAGTTCGCCATAATGGCTATAGATGGCAGCACTTAAATTTTCTTTGTCTATTGCCTATTCTTCTTAAGATAGAACTTATTACTATCATCTTTCATGGCCTCCTTATCCTAGCTTCGTGTATAGGAGATACTCTAAAAAGCAATTTTAACTTCCGTGCAAGTTAACTGCTTATAACTTATAGACTTATAGATATTGCTTATAGGTATTGCTTATAGACTTTAACCCTTAACTAAGGAGGTGAAATTTTAGGACTTAACTGGAGAGGTTTCATTTGCACTCAAATTAAATATTCTAATCAATTTATTAATATGAAAAACTGCCGATATATTTTGTAGATATTTTTCTTGATATATAGATATGTTTTAGAAAATTTTCAAAATATATTATCATTGAAAAAGTAAATGTGTCGGAAGATATATTTTCTTCTCATATTACATGTTACAATAAATACTATTCTTGAAAAAACATATTGCTTTATAATTTTAAATCATATTTATTTTCCCAGTATATCAAGGCACATAGAAAACAATATAATATAAAATTCACCAATTATACGAAAAATAAAAAAACGCCAATGGTTAAAATTGGACCTTTTTTATCGGCTTGTGTGATTTTCATAGCACGATTTCCTAGGGCATTTTAAATGTACAGTTTCAGAACTAATTTAAAAATCAACATATAAATTTTATATCCATTTATCTTGAAATATTAATATAATTTATAAATTTATCAAAAATCATTATCACTAGAAAAATTAATCATGTTTGAAAATACATATCAGAATCTGTTGAATACAAACTTTGTTCATGTCTTCTGTAAAATTATCCTCATTACTAAAATCACTTTCTGCTTTATTTAAAAATCCCTGGAGCACTGCTACATGATATGATCAGTAAGTTGGATGATATTTCGAATCCCAAGTTTTAGCGCCATTTGCCACTGACAGAAAAATGCTGTCTTATAGATCGTTCTCAAAGAAGTAACTGAATTATTTTAAAAAGCTTCGGTAGAAACCAGTTGAACAATTGCACGTGTATTAAAGGTCACAAAACAGGAAGCTTCAAGATCAGTCCATTCATTTGAGCTAAAATAGAGTAGAGGTGATTGAAAGTCCATCGCTAGCAGTTTCACAGACCGCAAGTACCCAGTTAAAGGATAATAATTCTATTAAATTAAAAAAAGATATTTAAATCATGTTTGATTATATAAATGTTCAAATCTATTCAAGGCAGTTATAAATTATTTACATAGAAATTAAAGCTGAATTCATATTTCCATTTATGTACTTTGAGGTATTTAGACCTAATTATACTAAATTTATTTATATCATTTAATTATAGATTATAATAGATTATATCATTTTAATTTCATAAAAAAATCCCTGTCAAATATATTTTGAAGCTTGTTGATTCCGAATCAAAATCTTTAAAATTTGGTTTTCATGAAAGAAAATTGATCAGTATTTTTTATTTATATTTTTATTTAAGATGAATATATTTATATTCCCTTTAGTTTTTTTTATTTGAAGTGAGTTTAAAAATTCATTACTCTTAACAATAGGGGGTTTTTTGTCTCTGAAATAAGAACACAATACTTATTTTATTTTTGAGAAGTCTGTTGCTCTAAAAATATCAGCAATATTGGAAATGCTTCTTAATGTTAATTAATTTTTAAATTTGAGCAAACCTCCAAGGTAATGGAAAATTTATGTAACTATATATGTACAAAGCAAAAGAAATTACTAGCATTTCGTTAGATCGAAAAATAATTTTTTAAAAGCCAACAACCACTTATATATGTCAGAATTCTTGGATAAGAATGCAAAAGCATTCATTTTAATTAGAAATTACTTTTATTCTTGCAAATATTCCTTTGAAGGACTAATTATTTCTGCTCGTTTGAAACTTGTGCATCAAAAATACTGGCAAGAAAAAAAATGCTTTTAAGTAAATAATTAGATTATAAATAATCGCATATAAAATATTTAAAAACTAAATATTGCCCTTTATAAACACTTTTATTATTTATTATTATAAGCATTAAATTGTCATAAATAATCCCTTATTTTGCTATCGATATATGAAATTTTATTCTTTAAAACATTCAAAATAAAAGAAAATTATTCAATAATATATTTATATTTACAATGCATAACTATAATTGCATTTCGAAAAATCATGATACAATAATTTTGATTAATAAAAATTATTGTATCATGATTGAGATCAAATACGTTGTCACATGATCAACAAATGAAATGATAATTATATAGTATGTTTTATAGATATGAACAAAATGTTTGAATACAGTTTTTTAAAAATTCTCTTTTTTTCGAAGAGGAGGGACATTTCTAGTCACACAATTACCAAAGCCTCATTTGGCACTGTATGAAACTATATTTTATAAACACTCTAGGTATTATTTGGATGACCTCGATGGGCTAGTGATCAATTTACATATATGAATTACATATATCACTGGCTGAAATTATTAAATTTTGTTGAGTAAGTTTTGTTTTGTTGATATACTTTTAATGAGAAACATGCAGAAGAATTGTTGAGTTATCCAGTAAGAATGCATAGCCGTCGCCTAACTCCTGTTTGTAATCAAATTTTAAAAAACAATTTAATATCGTTTTTAGAGAAAACTGGATTGAGATACGGATTTTTTCAATACAGAACTGCGTTTTCACTTTTTTTTTTCTCAAATCATGTATAGATGACTAATAACCAATCACCTAGAATATTCATGGTACTGTAACCTGATGCTTATGTACCGGGTGGCCAGAAATAAAACACCCCTACTCTGACCTCCCTGGATATCGAACTACTCAGTGTAAAGGCTTGAAAATTTGTGGACATACTATTCAAAAAATGGGGAAACGGATTTCACGAAAAAAAAATTTAGTTCCAGAAATCACCGATAGGTGGCGCTGTACCACTGGACGTATGCTGAAAAGACACAAAAACACGTTTTAAACACATTTTATTTGAAAGTACCAAGCATACATGAAACAAGGACGTTATCGATGCAGGGAATGCTGCTCAATATGGTTCCCTTCCTGAAGATGTAAAATGTGAAGTCTGTGGACAGCTTGTTCAACTGCGGATCGTAACTGGTCATCTGAGATGCTTCTCACATGCAGACTGATACTCTCTTTCAAATCTGCCAAGGTTATCAGACGTTCTCGATAAACAAGGTTTTTTAAGTGTCCCCAAAGCCAAAAATCACACGGATTAAGATCCGGTGAACGAGATGGCCAAGTTGTCGGAAACGCGCGACTGATTATTCTGTCAGTGGTGAAATGTTGGCGAAGAAACTGTTGCACAGGGAGTCCAATGTGTGGAGGTGCTCCATCTTGCATAAAAGTAATGGTGTCAAGGCATTGGCGCTGCTGCAAATGGGGTACAACAAATGTTTCGAGCATCCTTTTGTACCTGTTGGCCGTCACGGTACATGTCTCAAGGCCATTGGAAGTAACCTCTTCGAAAAAGAACGGTCCAAGGATGAATGTGGCTGTGAATCCACACCAGACTGTAACTTTCGGTGAGTGGAGTGGAATCTCTTGGAAGGTACGGGGGTTTGTCGTGTCCCATATGCGACAGTTATGGGTGTTCACTGTTCCACTGAGGTGGAAATGGGCCTCATCGCTCCACAGAATCTGCCACGGCCACGATGCATCCACTTCAACTCTAGCAAGAAATGTCAATGCAAAGGTCAGTCGCATCTCCCTGTCTGTGGCCAGCAATTGTTGATTAGGGCGGATTTTGTACGGGAAACAATGCACCATTTTTCTGAGTACGTTCCACACTGTGCTATAGGGAACACCCAAGTGTCGTGACACTGCACGTGCACTACTGCAGCCTAAAACATTATCCATTGACTGTTCAACAATACCGGTGGCAACATCTTCAACGACATCTGAACGAACCGGTTTGCGTCCTCGACCAGGCTGAACTCCAAGATGTCCAGTTTCCTCGAATCGAGCGATCATTCTCCTGAGAGCTTGTGGAAGCAATGGTCCCTTACGCAAATCCTTAAGTCGGCGAAACTCTCGAAGTGCTGCTGGAGCATTTCCTTTATTCTCGTAAAACAACTTCACAAGCAAAGCGCGTTCTGGCAGCGTGACAGCCATCACTAATAAGAATGACATTCCCCACCTTTTAACTTCTTTTATACCCAGAACATGGCTTCTAACCATGCTTTATGCAAATTTTTCTGGTTACAGTATGAAATTGCAGTTACAACGGGAGTTCTAGCTTCTTTACTATTTTTATTTTCCATAAGGGGCAGAAAAATTAAAAAGGAAGCATGGAAGCATTCCATTCCGCATAAACATTTTAATTTTTATTATTATTTGTGTCTTTTGATCATAGTTCCAGTTGTGCAGCGCCACCTATCGGTGATTTCAGGAACTAATTTTTTTTCGTGAAATCCGTTTCCCCATATTTTGAATAGTATGTGTACAAAATTTTGAGCCTTTACACTGAGTAGTTCGATATCCATGGAGGTCAGAGTAGGGGTGTTTTATTTCTGGCCACCTTGTATGAGATTTGGAACTAATTATTTTAATTCCGAACATGGTGCATTGAACATTATGATGACAACTTAAAAAGCCAGTAACAGCCAATCGACAGAGACTTAAATTTTGGCCAAATGGTTAAGTTACTGGACTTCAAACCCGAACATCGCAGGTTCGATCAGTCACTACAAATTGGTGACCTCTGACAATAAACGTTCAAACTGCTGTCGTGACGCTACCTACCTGCAGCAAAGGCAACCAATGCAAAGTCGTCAGACTCTCTTGTCGCAGCAGAATTTCTCTTCATTCGCCATAACACTTTGCTGTACCGAAGCACTCTCTTCACTCGCCATTAAGCTTGGCGCTATGAAAATCGTTCGTCTACTACAGTCTCAATGGTAGGGGGAGTATTGTGGTGACAACTTAATAAGCCAGTAAAAACCAGTAGACAGAGACTTTCATTTTTGCCGAATGGTTAAGTTACTGGACTTCAAACCCGAACATCGCAGGCTCGATCCGTCACTGCACATATCTGGGACCAATGTGCGATTCTTAAATGTACAGAATAAATATATTGTTGCGACTTTTTACGAGAGCACAGTTTGCGCCAAAAGAGTTTTGGAGAAATGGAGGAATTTTAAAATTGGTTCTGGTGGTAGCTAATTCAAAATGGTTATAACACTCAGAATTAATGCTAGAGAGATTGATTATTGGTCAACATAGCTCACTTTAGCTCTATCATCTTTTTATAACTTTCTTAACCTGGTTAGAAATTTCATAGAACGAATTGCAATTCCCAATTCCGAACAGAGGTATCACCATAATTCTTGTATTTCCTAGAACAATAAGTTTTGTGTTCAAAGTCATTGCCCTATTATGCATTCTGATATTATTAAAATATCGACCATTGCATCTTGCCAGCAATGATATTAACATCGTAAGAAAGCAATATGATGTAATTGTAAAATATTTATGATTATATTATATAGTTTTTTATTTGCATGATTTCATTTCTCTCATTCTCTGCATGACGTATCATTGTAACTTATTTTTCAAATCTGTAATTCATTTCCCTTCAAGCATTGAACCCAACTCAAGGACTTAAATGTGCTGCATTGTAATAGTCAGTATATGGATTTAAAACTGATGGCAAACCATTTTTTCAACATTTTAATTAGATTTGAACGTTCTTATCTCATTAATTCATGAATAATAGTTCTCAAATCCATTAGCTTAAGTGGAAGAATGAACTTTCTCTTTCATTGATTGCTCCACATAGATTAATTGATTAATTGGAAATTATTTTTTTAAAAATATATACTAGATTCAAAATTTCGATAAAAAGTACTTTTTTTATTTTAAAAAATCATTCAACCTCACAGAAGATAAATTGCTGTCATTTACAGCTTATATTTAAAAATAGTGTTTTTTCTACCAATAATGCAACTTTATATAAATAATATATTAAAAGCAGAGGAATTTCAATTACGTAATCTTAAACTTACTTTAATATTTCTTAAAAGTATCGTTGTATAAAGCAATTTATCAGTACATCGGTTCTTTAAAGAATTAAACAGTTAAAAAAATCTAAAATAAAAACTTTAAAAAATAATTCAGTTGCAAAAAACAGGAAAAGGAAAATGTGCATTATATACACTTTCAACAAAATCCTCCCTCTTCCCCTCAAAAAATAAAATAAATATCCTGATGCAAGTACTTAAAAATTCTTTTTTTTTTCAAAAGCGGTTTGTCTAGAGTATTTTTATTGCTTAAGAAAATATAAAAAGGACTCAAAAACTTACTGAAGTGCACCGAAATTCAATTCTTGGCAAACTTTAAAAGAAAAACCGCCTAAAGCTTTAAGTGTTTATATAAATAATGCTTATTTTAGTGAATGAAAAATCTGATTTACTGAGTGAATTTGTAGAAAAAGTTTTCTTCGTGTTAAGTTTTTTTCTTTCGTTGCAACAAAACTGTCCCCACATAATTGAAATTCATGGCACTGTAATAATCTGAGAATTTAAAATGCATACGAAACAATTACTTATTAGGTATTTTTTTATGAAATAAGATTACATTTATGGTTCAAATAATTCTCAAAATTACATTACATATATTTTTACTGGCATACATTACTTATTAGAGTTTTGTTGTTTTTGCTGTGGTATGTTGGAAGAAGTGCGAAAGAAATAAAATGCTTTTGTAGAGATTGGTTTTAATTTGACAAATTATATAAGACTTTATTTAACTTTTCAAAAAAATGAATATCAAATTGTAAGATGTGAATCTCAATTTGAATTGCATATATGTATCTAAACTTTAAGTAAAAAGATTTAAATATGTGGTAATATATTATTTTAGCAAATACAGTTTAAATGATATTTATGCTCTTACATACTTCTATTCATTGGATTAAATCATGTGCTTTTAAAATCATGTACATACATTCATGAAAAAATATTTCTTTCCAGTTTTGATAATTTACTAATTCAGTATTTGAAGTTTTCATCAATCACAAAATTTTTAAGTGGTATCGCTGCAATTTATTGTGAAGAATAATACCAGATTATCTAGATGGTATATAGTAGAAATTAATTTTGTCTTCTCATCTTTTATATAATTTTTCATAAAAAAATCAAGGAAGATTAATAATAACTTTTCTTAATATTAAATATAATATTAAGGCAATATATTTGCTGCATAAAGAGAGACATCCTTATGTGTTCATAGACATTATATTGATAAACAATGAAAATCACTATTTTATTATATCACTATCAGGTATTTCACAAAATAGCTAGATTTCAAAAAAAAAACATTTGATAAATCTAAATAATTAGAAGTTTTACGAGATAACTGTGCTATAAACTTTAATTGCAGCCAGAAATAAAAGCATAGGGATACGATATAAGCGATAGCTATACACATGTGCTAATTACACAAAATAAAAATGAAACTTGAAATGGCAGTTCGGCAATGCTTTTTCTGTTGAAACTTTAAGAAATCCTGCATTCTTTCTTTATTTATAAATTTATCCTGCATTCTTTCTTGCACTTCTTTCTTTATTTATAAAATGAAGCATAAAAAATTTCGTAGTTTATATCTTTCCTTTCCGAGCACATTATCGTAAACCGATCAGGAACTATCTTCTTTCTAGAAAGGAAGATGTGATGTGGCATAGAAATTGTAGCTAATAATCATGAAATTGTGGAAATGATTGTAGAAATTATTTGCGAACTTGAGAACCGTCGATATTTCTTTTTTGTTTATGTCCGCATATGCGTTCTAAGTACACATGTATTTCAGATCTTTGTATTTTGAATATTTGCTATACTTTAAATGTACTTAAGGCAAAATGTTTGTATATCCCTAACATAACAAATTACCAACATAATTTCATTCATCTGAGAATGACTTTTATTTAGAAGTGCTTAAGATTACAGTATAATCGTATAAATTTAAAACCTTCCTTTTGTTATCACTAGTGTCTATGCAATCCCCCATTCCCATGGGCCTTGTTGGCCTGGTGGTAAGGTCTCGGAACCGGAGGGTTTCAGATTCGAGACTCGATTCCACCGAAGAACCGTCGTGTGAGGGAGTCTCTTGCACTTTAAACCTGTCAGGTCAAACTAGTGTGCTGTGGTGTGGGGAGGGTGATGCCAGTTCAGGTGCTTTCATCGTCATCTGACTGAGGTGCGTCCCAAAATAACCCTAGTGTTGTTTTACAGCAGGACGTTAATACAACTAAACTAACCCTCCCTCCCCATTTCTCTTACAGGTGCATGTATTATTCATATTTTGTTACAAACCTTTTAATATTTCACGTGTGAATCTCCTTAGAAATGATCTCATTTGTTCACTGATATTCACTAAGTGCCTCCTTTCTCATTCTACTCCCTCCAAAAAAGAATTCAATCCAGATTGAATTGTTTTTACTTCCTTTCCTTTCCCGTTGGTTTCTGATACCTCGATGTTCTTTCTTCCTCAGGTGAGGTCACAACCGATTTGGGCGTCCTGGCACCTTCCACGGATGAAGAGGAGGCCGAAGGAGAGGGCAAGGGCCAGCAGACCGGGTTCGTGATGTCCCCAGCGGTGGGTGTCTTGGTGGGCGTCGTGGTTGCTCTCGTCGTCATGGCACTCATCATAGTCATCGTTATGAGGGTGCAGAGTCCTCCGCCCACCAGAAGTACGTTGCACCCTTTTTTTGCTTGTTTATTGGACGTTTTTTTATCGCTCCAGTTTAGCAACATTAATCATAATAACTAAAAAAAAATTAATGTGAGTTTTTTTTCAAAATTATTTTATATTTTCAAATATACTAACGTGCCCTTGGTAGCACAGACTGTTGCTTTATACTGTACAATATTGTGTAATATTATATGATATTAAACAATATTCCACAATATTAAACAACATTGCTAACATTGGCCAATTCATACAATATTGTAAAATATTTGTGTGATACTAAGGGTATAAATCCAAAACTATTTACCAGTGTTTTGAAAGCTAAAATAAATATTTAAATCTAAAATTACCAAAATTTATGAAATTGTTCAATTTTTAGCAGCATTTATACTTTTTACATATCTTACTGTATTGAAAAGAGCTGCATTGTGATGAATTTCTTTTGATTTTATTTAAAAAATCCAGTTTTCAATGTTGTAAATTTTCAATGTTGAAAAGGCGAATACGGTAAAATTATTGATTGATTTCTTCTTTTTTCTGTCCCTTTAGGAACTTACTTTGAAGAAGAAAAATTTAAGTAAGTAAACAAATAATTAATTTTTGAATTTTAATATCAATAAGAAGAATTAGGAAATTTTTTAGATAACATTTCTTATCATTTTTGGTATTCTCAATAAGTAATCAATAATATTTACTTCAGCTGCCTTTTTGTTTGCATGAAAGATTTTTGAACCCCCTTGTCAATTTTAAATTGATTTGTATATCGTGTTTAAGAAATTTAAATTAGCTTGCATTTACGCTTTTATCATAGGTATGCTGATGAAGTTATAAATAACTGCCGTAATAAGTTTTCAAATATACAAAGACATATCATTAAATTTTGAACCAAAATTTTTTTAAAAAGTTTCTTCCACATCTAAAATTCCTTTTAATGTTTTCCGAAATTATTTTTTTCTCATCAAAGGATTTCGATTCAAGTTTCCATTAACATTAAAAATAGTTAAATTGAAGTGTATAAGATTGGATTAAAATTTTCTATTTTTAATTGCATTCTAGATAATTAAGATAGAATGTTTGTGAAATTGACTTTAAAACATATGAAATGCAGATATTTTATAAAAAGAAAATTGATGATCATTTACCAAATAATTAGACTTCATTTCATTAAATTGGGTAGAGGTAAAAAAACATAATCAAAGGTAAAATCATATTTTATTTTATAAAACTTTTATGAAGTAACATTCTTTACAGTAAAAATTGAAACCTCGGTAACTCAATAACTTTAATTTAATTCATAGAGAAATTTATAATTATAATTGCACATAAAAATATTTTAAAATTTATTACTAATTTGTATTGAATTTTGTTGATCTAATTTTGTTATTTAAATCATTTACAAATAACATCTCTGATTTGCTATTAATTTTTCTTTTTGAAGTTGTAGGATGATAATTTCATTTTTAAAACAAGCATTTTTTCGGTAAATCCATAGCAAAATATTTATTGAATTCAAATTTTTGATGACTAGTTTTGAGGGTAATTCTGAAAAAGAACTAAAAATCTCTTCAGATTAATGAGACATTTTTATATAATTCCCTATACATCAACAATTTCTTAACAAATTAGTAAAACTATTTCTTTGAATGACATTCAGAACTTTTCAAATTTACTTTTTCCATTCAAATTCTTGCATTTTATTGCTTCCTCATTGAAAATTCTTCTATTTGATTTGACTTTAAATAATGTTTGAACTTCCATGTTAGCTTATATTATTATTTAAAAATAATTTGTTACTTAATAAAGCCAAAGTATTTTTACAATGACATTTTAATTACATTTGTATTTTCGGAAAAAAAAAATAGCATTCAAAGTTTCTCGTCAATAAACTGAAAGCGGAATTATTTTATACACAAGTAATTAATATTTTCTGTCCTTTTTTAAAGCCATTGTTTGCGATTTCATATGAGAAAATTAAATACTCTCATTTAAAACGTAATAAGCCTTCGTCGAAAGTGATTGATTTTTATAGAAAGTTTATACATTTTTCAAAATCTTCGGTTATGGATGTTGTTTGGAATTAAATACTTGTTAATCCTAATAAAGGGCAGGAAAAGTAATAATTTCTTTTTACCTGGTTTAAAAATGTATTCTTATTTAATAGCTACTAACCATCATGAGATTATTTAATCGATTTTCGGTGTTTTCTCTAAAAGCACGCGATTTTTATCACTTTGCGACGAAAGCAATTGAGTTTTCATTAATAAATGCTTAATTCAATTACTTCTTTGTTTTACCAAATTTATGTTTTGCAAGTTTGTTAAAGTTTAATACTCATTATTCTATATGCCATGAACTTTTAAATGAAAAATCGAAAATAAATACGTACGTCACGAATTCTGAAACGATTACCTAATATTTAGAACGTTTTTAAAGAAGGAAATGTATAGAAATAATTAAATAGTTGTTCGTAGATGTATATCTACTAAAACTTTTACATTCACAACACATGCGTAACACAGGATGATTATAGTCAGGGTGATTGAAATGGTCATAAAGAAAAACTATTGAGCCTCATTTTATCAAATTTGGTAATGACATAAAGAACATTGGAAATTTATTTTCCACCAAAAAAGTTTAAAAACTAACCACCAGGGGTGGGAATGGAACTACATGTATTGTTAAGCAAAATAAGACATGAAAGCACTGGTTTCAAATGTATTTAATAATTTCTGAAAAGTGGTACAACGCATGTTTAATGTGGCTTCCACCATTTTCTGAAAGCAAGTTAAATTGCATTATTGTATTCTCCAAAACAGCTCTTAGCATAACAAAATGAAAGTTCCGCTCATGTCGGTTATCACATTTTTCAATTCTGCTAAATTGTTTAGATTATCACCATAAATAAGGCTTTTGAGATAATACACATTGAACAGGCTTTATAACACGTTTAAAAAACGATCCAAGCGATTTTAGATCGATGTTTTCGTATTCTATTTTGCTTAACAAAATTGATACAGCTCCATTTCACCCACGAAAGTCAGTTTCTGAATTTTTTTTAGCAGAATGTAAATTCCCAGGATCTTCTTTATGTTATTACCAAGTTTAATAATATATCGCCCAATAGTTTTTCTTGTAGAACCTTTTCAAAGCGGGTCTGTAATTACAACCACCCTGTATATTCCATGTAAATTTTCTTTAAAATGTCTAACTATTTATTATACAGCACTGATTATTCGAGGCATCATTTCTGAAAAATATATCCTCCAATCATAGTCCCTTGAGTTATAAACAATCCTCATGCAAGATTTTATTCATGAAATTCCACTGATATAACCAATGATAAGTACATAATGCAGGAAAACAGTCCTTTGTCAGACGTAGTCAGACAAAAGTTTCATCTTCGAGATAATTTTACCTTTCTTCGTTAGTCGTTAGATTTCACTATGAAAGGATGGATTTGTTTAACAGCAGAAAGAGGTAGGAAGTGATTGGGACGGAATATTTTCATTTCCCTATAATTGATATTTGCTGGAGATACAAAAATTATACAAATTAAAAGAAATATTATTTTATTGCTCTAAACTTTTTTTTAAAATTAAAAGTCAATATTGTTTTAATAAAAGTTTCAGAATCTTCTATCCCTAGTAATAATAAACTATAGCCGAACATTTAAATTAAGGCATAACAATATACATTTAAATTCTCCTTTCATTATATTTCCAGCAGAACATTAGCCTATAGTTAGTAGATCACTCCCGGCTGGCCTACTGCTGATAGAAATCTTATATTCAAGAGCTGTACATGTTCTCTCCTTGATTTTTAGAAGGAATTTTCGAGTAAAAGAATATTTAATTAATATGGGTAGATGAAATTCAATAACCAGTTGTAGTATAAAAAATGTAAATTCTTAACACATTCTGAAGAAATATGTAAAAAAGTAGTTCGTCTATCGGTCTGTAATTTCACATTCATATAAACGCAATACCTCGTAAATCAATGCAATTCGAGATATTATGTCGTCATTAAAACTGTAAATTATGCATCAAATTTTGCGTTAATAAGTTGACAAAAATGTATTAAAATATAAATTATCTGAGCAGATTCAGCAGAAATGCCATATGTCCATAATCTGTAATGATCTTTCATCAATGTTATGCAAGATATTTACAGTCAAGGTCAACAAATTTATATGAGAAAGATTGTTTAAAAATATTGAGGAGTTTTAAAGAAAGAATTCCCGAACACAACTATCGCAGTTTATGGATATATTTCTGATTTAGAAGATAAAAATTAAGTTTAGTTGTATCAACATTGTAAAGCAATCCTAGGATAATGTTGGGGCAGACCTCGTAACTTTGAATAGCTGTCAGATGACTAGGACAACACCTAAGTTGGCATTCTATTCTCCATACAAGGCAAGAATGCTTGGTCTGATGGATTTAAATACAACAAACTCCCTTTCGTGACGGTTATTCGGCGGTATCGGGTCCCGAACCTGAAGTCATCCGTTGCCGAAACCGAGACCTTATCACCGGGCCACCGCGGCTTCCCTTAGCAGATGAAATATTTTTGAAATAGAAAAGAATCCTAAAAACAATTTGGAGAGTTCTTGAAGCATGAATTAACAAGAATTCGAAAGTTATTTCTTCATTGTGTTTATAAGTCTAATAAAATCAGCAAAGCAATTTTATTATTCCCTGTAAATAATAAAACAGTCAAACTATTGTTAATATTATTTCCACTGGGTGGACTTTTTTACTTCCTTTATGTACTTGTTAGACCAATGTTAACTGCATGTCATTCTACCGTAAGCCATTTTTTATTTCAAATAATAAAAATCTATTTATTACTTCGCCAGTAATTTTTTTTCCTGGATGCATAAAAACATTTGGTGAAAAAATATCCTGGTTGTCAAGACTGCAAACATTTTTATATGCGGAGCTTTAAGCTTCCGGGCAAAAACGATATTTCATTTGGCACAAAAAAATTAACTTCGTTTACTACAGCAGAATCCTCCTCTAAATACTTGAAATTCATTTCTTAATATGCGATTTTACTACCTACTTAGTCAAGTACTTTGTCTATTTAATCTCTGTTTATGCCTAGAGTATTGAAGCATAAAAAGTGTAAGCCTTTCACTTTTTTTCCCTTCCACTTCAACTTAATATAAGACCATTACTAAGCTTAATCATACACCAGCGGTTAACTTTGCCATCGAAAACAGCTGACTTGGGTTAAACAAGTGGAGGAAAACTGCCGATATATCGTCTATCATTATCTTAAACTCTCCTCTTTTTTATTATTATCGAGGTTCCAAGCGTTGCTGAAAATTTCATTTTTGGTGGTCTTTTAACTTTACTAGCATAACACAAATCACGAACATGAGGGTTTAATTAATTATTCCGTGAATTGATTATCTAAACTTCTCTCGAACCTCAGCTAATCGCTGCAGATTAATGATGAGCTGATTTTTTTTTCTTTTTTGAGGGAGGCAATAGACATGATTTACGTGGTGATTTGTTGCGCGAAAAAATTGCTAATGGTAATCTGGAAAATGGATCGTGAAGTTGATGTTTTTGAGATTTATCAAAGCTGGGATTTGTGACAGATGTAATTAACAGCAGATATTTTTTAGGGATCCCGTAAATTGTAGGCGAAAATTCTCACAACGGCGAAAAAACAATTTACTAAGCTATTGCAGTCAATTAGACCATAATTATTTTGTCTAAATCTTGAATTTATTTAATACAAATTATTCTTTTAAGAGATCTTAATAAGATTCCATCAACTCGAAATATTAATTATTTTTACAAAGATTTTCAATGAATGAACATGCATAGTCCATGTATTTTGGAATTATGCATAATTCTCTTTATTTATCTAGATTTTCGAAGTATTCGTCTAATTTCTTCAATATAATGCACTATTCTCTCTCTCTCTCTTTAT
>JAPMOQ010031393.1:45731-104743 GCA_026543055.1 Argiope trifasciata
TGCTAAAAAAACTGGTACTATAACATGTTGAAGATCGCAAAACGACGTAGCATGAGCTCAACTTTCTGTAGACAGTAGGGAATGGAATTCAGAAGAGTGTTCCTCAAGCAACTCCGTAGCTATTGCGGACTTCCACAAGTCCGCAATACCTACGCAATAGTTGTAGGATCATTGGAGGAATACACAATAGTTGGAGGAATACGCAGTATTTGGAGGATCATTTAGTTGAAACTCTCCACTTCCGACACAATGTGCACATGGCATGAATGGATGCAGGCGGCCAGAAAGTATGTTAACGCAATTATGGCCTATCAGGGTCGAATCTAGACTGTATCAATGGCCACATATCATTTAAATTGCACATGCTTCATATCATCACAGAGCCTACACAAGTCTGAGCAATTCCTGTAGACAAACCTATAAATCAATGTATTCATGAAGTTTCCTCCACACCTGTACACGGTTATCCACCCGATAGAATACTTGAAATTTGATTCATCAGATTAGACAATATTTTTTTTAACCGTTAAGAGTCCAATGACGGCTGTGGTAAGCCCCAGAAGGCTCAGAGCTTTGTATCACTGATTCAATAAAGATACACGAAATGGTGTGCGGTAGCTGCGAAATTCCATATCAATTAGGGTAGGTTGAACAGTCCGTACGCTAATATTTGTTGATGGCCCTGCATTAAAATTTGCACCAATGTTAGAAATCATGAACAGCTATCCCGCGTAACATTTTTTTTTCCATTTGTTGATGCTCCCATCCTGTCAAGGTTTTCTGTACGTACAGAGGTCAAAAATTAGAAGTTTCACTGAAAACCCTGATATTCGTGATACAAGCATGAAATGCTTGAAAATCAAAAATTTATTTGAAAATTCTGTGCTGCATCTTTCGTGCGTTGCTAATCAGTTCCCAAAAGTTCCCGAAGAAAATGGCTTAAACCTTAATAACCGACCATTGTAAAAGCAAGAATCAATGCAGTAGCAACCTCAGACACCTGTTGACTTATAGACGCTCTGTCGATCACATCGCGGCACGCTAATTGGTTGAACATTTCCATTATTTGCATACAGCCTGTGTATCAGCTTTTCTGGCTCTGCAGTATATATATCTGTGTGTGTACGAGTGAGTTTGTATGTATGTGTGTATAAATTGAATTATCATTCCCTTAATTAATCATTATCATTGCGTCAAGAGAAAGTAATAACCTAAACTATTGTGCATTTTAAGTAATGGTTTTACAAGTTGCTTAGATCTTTAGTTAGGTTATAACAACCGATGAATTTTAGAAATTATTTCTCGTGCTTAAATCAACACAAATGTTGAATATTTTTAACACATGTTATAAATGAATAATTGAATTGTGAGAAAAATAGTTTATAATCAAAAAACTGAAAATGCGTCAAAAAAGTTTTTTATTCTTGCAACAACTGTTATTATTCACCCCAATTTCCTCTCAGTGTATATATTATAATCGGGGTTCAATGACTAATTTCTTGGTCTTTAGATATAGGCATGCAATTACATATTTATAAAAGCTTTAAAGAACTAAAAATATTGCATTTCATGTGGTTTCATTCAAGATAACTCTGTTTAAACTACAAAATTCATACTTCCTTAGAGATTCTCTGTCCCATTAGAAATATTTTATAAAATATAGGGACACTATTATTTCATATAAATTATGGTACTTATCTGCAATAAAAGCTGATCGATTTATTAAGTTCTGAATATCATTTTTATACTAACCCAAAGCCATCTACGATGAACAGAATCCATTAATTTCATTATATTTTTAATCAGTCTTTGAAGTGATCTAAACTATTTTATAATGAAAGCTCCAAGGCACCAGATAACATAGGAATATTTTTTTTAAAACACCGGAGTGCAAAATATATTTTATTAAATAAGAATGGTTAAAATTGAGGCTTATAAAACATTTTAGTAATATAACTAATTTTTTCAGTAATATATATATTGAATCGTAATATTATTCTTTAATACATTTAAAATAATTTTTGTTGCATTTTTAATTATATGTTTACCTTAACTAACATGTAACTAATATATCAGTCATTAAACCACAATTTAAGGCTATATATTGAATTTATTAACATATTTAGTTAGTATTTGAAAAGCACATGCTTAAATTTTTCTGAGATAGAATTTAAAATTATTCCCGCAACTGTTTTTATTTTTTATTGCCGTTTTTCTATTCCTTTTAACAAGCAACTTTTAGATTAATTTTATTAATGTTCTGAAACGGATCTGTAATTCAGAGCGTTTGTTTGAACATCATTTTAGTATATGAATTGGACATTAATCAAATAAGCTTTTAGTTATATTTGAATGAAATTATTTCATACTTTGATTAGATACTTGAGCCAAATGTTTCTATTTATTATTAGATAATAAAATGGACTGGTTGTAAATGAATTAAATGATTATTTACAAGTATCTTTGATACGTACTGTAAGTCATTCTCTTCAGCCATTTCCTGTGAACTAACATTTTTTGATAGTTACTGCAATCTATATCGATAATAACCTTATAAAAGCATCTTGTAGACATCAATTGTTGGGAAAATTGCACCCAATAGAACTAAACGGCTCATGATAACCGTAACATTTCTTATCTAGAGAGAGTTTTTGCCAGAGGAACAGCAACATTTATCAAATTGCCAAACCCAAGTAATCTGCAGAATCATGAAAAGGAAATAAAAAACGACATATCTCCACACCCCTTCTCATAGACGTATAACACCTTTTTTGGCACAATATGTAACATTACTTCCTATTCTCTGGCAACAGTTCCCATGGGAGGAAATGAGATCGTTTGCCTGGATCCTCCCTCCGCAGTCGACTTCAATTATCGTGCGGAAGTTGCCCAGGATGAAGGAGATATTAGGCTTTAGAACTTTTCCCAACATTTTCTTTCTCACCCCCAACGTACACACAATCACACGCCCCAAATTTTGGCATATCTTTTGCCTCGAAAAAGAATGGAACTATTATGATCGCATCGAGGACGATTTAATGGTCGCCGAATGCCTTTCGTCTAGTGTCATTATTTCGCCATTTCTTTTACACATTCCACTTTTGCGGGACGGGTAAATATTTGGAATAGTTCTGGAAGAGTTGTTTTGAAAAGGGTGGAGTGGTATAAAATTGGACCGGAAAACAATAATTTTTTTTCTGTGCATGTCTGTCGCTGGTGGAAGTTTTTGGACAACCTGAGCCAAAGTTTCCCCCCAATCATTTCCAATCATGGAACCGAAATAAGCTACCTTTTCAAATGACGAATCGTTCCTATAATAGCAGAGGTTGATTTCTTTTGGCAAAGTTCCCTGTGCTTAGTACTGGAGACGGGTTTGGAATGTTGATATTATATTTTGGGTCAGGAAATGTAGCTTTGGGAATTGACTAGTTTTGCCTGCTGGTAATAATGTTATAGGTGGTTACAGTTATTTACTTTGGAAACTACAGATGAACGGAATAAAAAGAACAATATCGAAAAAAGAGCAGTTTCAAAAGCAGTAAAAGAGATATTTTCTAGGTAACTATGTAAATAAAAATGAGAAAAGATGATAAGAATTCCAATTCTAAAAGACAAAAATTCTGTTTTTATTTTTGAATCAAAATTAAACTTAAACAATTTTTTTTTGTCATCAGACATTGATTATTAATATGAATCATATTAACGTATAGGTGTTTTTTTTTTCTATGTGTACCGCATTAAACGTAATGTGGCACTTAAACATCAACTTTAATATAAATAAATGTATTTAATAAATGTTAAATCATCCCTGCGTTATTTTTTGTACCCTAAATTAATTCCATTTTGTTTAAATTGCTTAATGTAAAAATTATATCTTCAATGACGTCTTCCATAAGCCACTTATTTAATTAAAAAATATATCAATCACTTTAGATATCCTTCACCAATCAAGAAAGAGCCAAACGATAGTTTAGTAGATGGGAACGAGAAAAGCCCAGATATAATTCCACTTCCAAACGATATTGAAGGTAAGTAGATATTTTTTGGCATTGTGTTAATTCATTTAAGTCTTTAAACCACTGATAGCTCTAAAAGTTTTCTATATTGTGTTATAATCTAAGCAAAAATTATTTACCCCTTAAACTCTTTTAATTATGTATCTTGATGTTGCATCATATAAATATTTGATTGGTTTATATAAATGAGAGAATAATATTTACAAAATAAGTCTTCATTAACGCATACGTGTGAATTAAATTATTAACTGAATAGTTAATGATAGTAAAGCAAAGATATCGGGAAAGTGAGGTTAAACAATTTTCTTTTATGATCTATTGTTTCCCGCTCATTCCTAGTGAAATTCCGAGTAGTTAATATACCGTTAGAAATTGAATTAACTCAGGGTATTTCCTGTATGGAAGGAAATTCATACATTAATATAACATATCATATATTTAAAAAAATGAAATAAAACGAAACGCTTGAAAATATCAACATTAGTTAATATACAAATATTAGTAAATATTGTACAGAAAAATTTTCTTATGATTCCACCATAAGATGGCGCACAATTTTTTTATAATAATTTCTTATATGTAAACATATTAGTTAATAACGCTGTTAAATTCAGCTTTATTTGAATATAGAACATACATATTCGCATTAATGAAATATCTTGTTTACACTGCAGATGTTTTTCATTTTTTTTTGCGTCCAGTTTCCTTATTTATATATCGGACTGCCATAAATATAAGTTTCCAATAATAATAATAATAACAAACACTTACCTTTAAACTTTCCATCATGGTTACAAATACCATTGTTTATTTTTCTGTAGTGCTTCTGGATAAAGTGTCTTTTTTGTCATTCAAAGCCTATTATATCAGGAGCAGCATATATACTCACAAGACAAAAAAGTTCAGAAACACAGGGTACTTGTCTGCCATAGAGTTTTCAATCAGGCTTATGAAAACGATATCCGTATTAAATTTTATTTAAATAATGCATACTTTTTTACTATGTTATCACTTAAAATTGCCTTACTTTGTTCTTTATTTTCATGGCCTTCTTAAACTTACTTACCTTATAATACTTAGCCTTCAATTATTTTCTTGTTGGTTGGTTAGTTAATTTAATTTTAATGGCACAAAGCCAAAAGTAGGCTATACTGCGCCAATCATATAATTTGAAATCAATTATTTTCTGAAGAGGACAATCAGTGTAGAAGTTATGAATGACTTAGCAAAAGTCTCATGAAAAGCAAGCTTATAAAAAACATATAAACTTAGCAAACATGCTCATTAAAAACATATTTAACTAGTTCATTTTAAATAAACTTATTAAACATTCCCGTAATAGATTCAACAATACTATTCAAAAAAATTAACGAAAAAGACATGATACATATAATGTATATATATTTTTAATTCCATTCCTACTTAGGTCTGTAAAGAAAATTTTTGTTAGCTACTTTTTATTAAATAATTATCAAAAAAGTAGTAAGTATCAAAACATTATTAATTTCAGTAAGAAATGAGCTCATATTAATCACCTTCGCATGAAAAATGCTGAAATCCCTGCATATGAATGATTAACTGTAGATTTCAGGTTTCATTGCAAACTACTAAAACTAAAAAAAAAACTACTTTTTAAATTATTAAAAAATAATTTAATTTAATTAATGAACTAATACTTGAAAATAAATTTTGTATCGATATCAAGTTTCGTCTACAGCAAGTTTCAAAAAAATGAATTTGAACTTGAGAGATGAGTAAAAAGTATTTTATTAACGATTGAAAATTTGAATACTATATATAAATAGATATATGAGGAGTGCGAACTAATAATAGGAATTGAAAAAAATAGTAAAATGTTTTGATTTCTGGTTACCTTTTGAATTAATTAGAATTCATGTTCAAATTTCATCATAATACAGACAGTTTTTTAATCTCTCTTTTTTAAGAGAGATCGCAAAGCTATATATAATAAAGGATACATTCTAAATCAATAATTAAAATGCAAGGTGCGTTGAAATGTCAAAATAATGTTGTCTGGTTCTCAAAGAATAACAGAAATCGTCTGATTTTTTTTATGTGAGCAGTTGGAAATTAAAATAAATTGATATTCTACAAGGTTTCTACAAGAGTTGAAAATTTCATTAAAAATGGAATATAGTCTAATTTTGTCATTTTATTGATTTAATAATCTCTTTTAACAAGTTTATGTCAGCTTCACATACCTCTTTTTTATCATGAAAAATAATATGTAAGGGACATTCAAAAATTCATGTAGTTAAAATAGGTGGAATATTGAATCTCACCGTTTTGCTGTGTGGTTGTATTGGTGAAATAATGAAAGTATATTTTACATTAATCAGCGTATCCTTAGTGTTAACGTATCAAAGAGTCACTGCAAATCAACATGTACTACAAGCAAAATAACTTCTTTATTTGATGAAAGAGAAAAGTTAATTCGGTGCTGATGAATAGAAGGTATTAGCTGAGCTAAGTCCTAACTCTTTTACAGCAATATTACAGATGCTTCCTATTTGTTCCGACACAGGTTTATAAGGCCTTGAGGTAATAAGAGAATGAACCTCTCAGTTGTTTGACTTCAATAAAATAAGAATCAAGTTCAAATTATCTTTACTTCAAATTGCGAGTGCAAGTATTTGGTTTATTGATAATAGTTCAGCTCTGAAATCAAATTTCTAAAATTGAATAAAATTTAACACAACTGTAATTGTAGCAGCTTTTAAAACAGCTATTTGAAGACTGAAAATTATTCATTAACTTATTCTCAAGAATTGTAACTTTCCACTTCTTTTATTTGATTTTCATGCATAAATCATGATACCAACACAACGAGGCCATGCACAGCACTCCGTTGTGAAAGATGACGCTGCTTCAACAGCGCTTGCCATTGAATACTGAACAACAGCTACAATCTCTATTAGAAACTAACCTGCTTGTATGCCATATTTTTGGTACTTTGTGAGAATCACAATCATTTAATTTGTAAGAAGATTTGTAATGCAAATCTTCTTAATTTCTGTTGTTTATTTTCAATATTTGTTCTTGTACCCTGTTTATAACAATGTAAATATATTGCTCATATGCCATGTTTACTGATTAATATCCTGACTGTTTAGTATATTTTAACATTAATTTTTAAAGTTTTATATGAGATGATTCTTTTACTTCCTCTAAAATAAATATATCTATAAATCTATAAAACTATCCATTCTTACTGTATTCATTTCGTAAACTTTTCTTTCTAGTTTTTCTTCCTACTACTAATATATATTCTTGTGCATACTCTATAACGATGGAAAAATACATTTTTATATGTTCCCTTTAATGTGTAATGGAGACAGTAAAATGCGAGATTTTTTAATTAATTTGTAAGTTTCTGAATGAGATAATTCATTTAAGCCATAATAATTTATAATTGTATAAATTATCCATTCCTAGTGTACGCAACAACTGTTGCTGTTGAAATGTGCTCAACTTCCCCCAGACTTCCCAAGCAATCGGCAGAGGTTTACTACACAGTCGAAAGCCAGACGTGTGTTTAACGAAGGTTCAAGTCATTAGTTGGAGGTAAGAGATTCAGTCTGTGGATTTTCTTAATTCACATTCTGTTTTTGAAGCCAAAGGATTTGATTTTTCATTTTTATACGTATGCACTGTACATTAATACATCAATTATCATTAAATCCCACAATTTTTTGAAGGACTTTGTTTGCATATACCAATACAAAAAACAACAACAACAACATATTACTTTGTTTACTAAAAATCTCGCCATTTAACCCTCTCATACAAGTTGTATACAAATGGGTCAGTTTTGGCCAAACTTATTTTCCAAATGAGGAATTCAAGATGTATAATGAAAACAAACCTAGTCATAATTTGCTTTAAATCTTGCATTCCTCTTTTAAAACTGTACCCGACTATGAAACAGCCAATTAGTACAGAAATTTCAAGGCTGGCTTAGGCCGGTTTAGTAGTGAAAAGTCAGATAATAATTGTCACTGACTGATTATTGTGTATACTGCCTGGTTTTGACCATCACAAGGAAAAAATCAACAAGACTATTTTTGATTTTTAAGATATTCGTCATTAAATAATATGCCTTTTAAAACATAATATTAGCTGCATTTTATATTCGCATAGTATCATCATTCTCCACAGTCATTAAAATTTTAATTTCTGTATTTAAAAATCTGTTTGCGTTTAAGAAAATTAATTTGTTTATCGATGTTAATCTGTCAACTGCATAATTTTCGGACTTACTGGCTTTGCACGTTCTGAAATAATCAACTAAAATAATTTCTAATGTTTTGTAAGAAGCTCGTTAAACTCAAGACTGTTTGAAAACAGAAAATGAATTCCTTTTTTAGCTGGAATACTAACATAATTATTCATAACACATAATGGAAGTGTTCTGAACCACAGTATCAAAATTAAAGGGTAAAGAGAAAAAAATAGCAAAAGGCAGTTTTGTCTTATGACTTTCCAGCAGTTTAAAAGAATTGCGAGGACATAATTTTATGCCATGTCGCAGAAATTCGATATGTCGCGAATTTTTGATTAACTAGCAAACTTGTTAAATAACCTTGTTAACTTGTTACTTGCAGTCACGAATCACGAGTTCTAAATTTGCGATTCTTCTTGCGAGTTTAAAATCCGTAATGTTCCAATGAATAATAATAATACTGCGTTATCTTTTATATCAAATTATTTAAAATATTATTTTCTAGATACTACATGCAGAAAACAATATTACAATTCATTAATTATTTATTTAATCTTTAATCAGTATATATATTTTAATAACAATTTATAAGTTTATTCAATAAAAGTTTTTAAGGTGAGCATAATATATGAACAATTGATTTCATATCAAATAATGTTCTTTTTTGCATTTTTATTTATTTTTAAAAAATAATATGAAATATTAAGCAAATAATTCATTTTTTCCCTTTCAGTAATGCTATTAACCACTTAACTGTTTTATTTTCTTTACTATCAAATAAGATGACTCCTCCTATTTTGAGAATATTTTCTTATTTTGATTTAAATGGAAATTCATTCAATACTTGACTTACCTAATTATTTGAAGTAATTTTATTATTGAATTATAATCGTTAGGAGTGGTTAATTTTTTATTACAAATATCACAGTTGGATAAATTGATGCACATATATGCATTATGTAGGTATTTGGGAAAAACAATTAAGCAATTAACATACTTTTTTAATAACTCTAAATCGTCTTATTCTAAGAAAAATACACAAAAATAGAATTAAAAATAATGCTAATTGCATCTAATTAAACTAACATACATCTTAAATTAAATTATTAAATAATTTACCATACTGAAAATCAGTAGTATTTTGAACATAACATAAAAAATAAAAATAAGATTAGTTACTCTCGCAATATTAAACATTTTTCATTTAAATTCTTTCTATTACGAAATTTAACAATCTAGCTAAATTATTCAATATTTCATAAGAAATTAATTCTAATTTAAAAGTATTGACAGGGGATTTAAAAGGAAAGATTGAATCATGGCGTTAAAAGTAAGTTACATTGAAAACAAGTAAATAAAAAAAAGAATTAGTTACTCTCGAATCATTAAAAGTGTTTCATTTAAACTGAAAAAGTTTATTTAAATATTTCTTAATAATTCATAAAGAATTAGTTCAATATTTAAAGGAAAAATTGAATCATGAGCATAAAAAAGATTTTCCAGCTAGAAAGTTTTATTCCTGAATCAACATTCTGCTACGAAAGTAATTTCACTCATTCAACCAAAACTTAAATATTTGCTTTGAAACTTTTGCTTCCATGTTTGAGGTTGAATTTTCAGTAAAATAAAATGGCAGAAGGTTTCTGTGTTCATTCCCAACTTCTTGCTCAGGACTCGCTCTGGGAATTCATTTCTTGGCTCCCTTGCTTTCTCGTCATTTCTCATGAATATGTTGAATAGCATGCAAATTGGGTAATTTTTAACTGAGCTGGCTTTATTTACTTTTCAATACCGGGTCCTTCTTAATTTGTCATCCCACGAGAAAACTTTCCTTCTTCTTATCACTACTCTATCAGAACTTGTTTATAAACCGAGAAATATGTGACTGAAATTTGAGGCTTGCTTATAAATTGTTTTGCTTCAGTTGTGAAGTACGTTAAATGAGGTGCTCCAAATTATATTTGAAATGTACTTGAAATCAGAGAGTTGAATTTGCTCTGATCATTGTACCAAAGCGTGGACAAAAGACAATGAAGACATGAATTTAAATACGATGTATTTGCATTTATTATATGATTGCAATATTTTGAACGTTTGATAAATTTGAGGACAAATGCTTTTAAATTTTAAATAAACTGTATTGATTTCCTTCTCAATGCCAAAACTCTTCTATTTTTTTTAAATTCCATGTTCGAAATTTACTTGAAAAAATAACAAGCCTTCTATTGTAAATTCTAAAAATATATTTCATCAGTTTTGGCTCTGTGCATAATAAATAGATGTAAGAATTATTAAGAACTAAAGTAATTTCAATAGTATTTTTTAATGTTTATATCGATTAAGATAATTTGAAGAGCTAAAACAATCCCCAATTTAAGTGTATTATTGGCTAAAAACTATATTGTATCCATAAGTATAATTTCTTAACCGGAGAGGAGCGGTATTTCAGACTGCTAAGGATGGATAGGTCATAAGTCTAAGGATAAGTCATCCATCTTCTAATTTAAGCTCAATCGAATGGATTGACCCTGTAGATTATTGTTTACATCCTCACTACACTTTTTTAGCCAGTTTCAGAGGTTCGTTTTTTTATGTAACATCTGTGAGACCGCATTCCTCTTGTAGTGTTCTCGTTTTATACAAAGCTCTAAATATTGATTTTCGAAATATTATTCAACCTACTAATCACCAATATGAAGCAGAGCTCCAGAGACTTAAATAAATCATAGACGGATTTTAGGGATGAGGATAATATTACAGAAGATTTTTCTGTGAAAGTACTCATTCAGTTGTTACTGATATGCTTGTTTAGATCTAATTAATTTCTTATGATAATGTAGTTTGAAAAGTTTCTAAAATATATTAATATACCAAAAGAAATATCTGTAGAATTTATATGCTGATTTTTAAACTTGTAGTTTACTTGTTTGTTTAAAATGTCCTCGAAACCTTTACAACGAATGTTCACGAATTTCTATGTAGAAATTGTGCAGATAAAAAAAGAGTCAAATTTATCAATTGCCATATTTTTTTCATATTATTGTTGAAGTTTCCATTATACTGTTTCCTATACACCTTTCTGTACTGGAAAAATAAATGTGATTTAAAAAGTAAGAAGAAATATGTTTTTTTTCCAAAAATATTTTTTGTTCTAACATGCAATTTGAGGATAAAATGCATGTTAAAACGCAATTACATTTCTTCAGTTATATTGTATTTTAAAACATTTCTATGGCACAATTAATATTAAAAAAATATCTGCAGAATATATTGGCTGATTTTACTCCTAGTTCTTTCATTAGAAAATTTAATTTGACTCTAAAGAAAATGCGGATTCGGAAGGAGCACTTTTCAGGTTAAGTCCTTTTTTCACATCATTTTTCAACTTTCATTAAATGTTAAGATACAAACACTATAAATTTCTTTTTAAAACCTTTTTAAAGTTTTTTAAAAAATTTAAACTTTTTTTAAATATATACATTTTAATATTTTCAAATTATATGAAGCGACACAAATTTAATTTTTTTCATTATTTTCTCCTTATTACTTTGTATAAATATATTTGAGGCACAACTCTAAATTATTTTGTAATTCCAATTAAATATAAATTTCTCAAAGATTCTTTTGGACACACCAGAATTTTCATGAGAATTTTATATTTCTATAAGACAAAATTGATGTTTAACAATCTAAACTCAAACCTCAAAACATAAAATTCATATCAATGATCAACCAAAATCTTTATCAATTTTATTCAATTTTCCACAAATATTAATACTTTTACAACATTTCAATTGTACTTAAATTTAAAAAAGGATAACATTTCGAGAAAATAATTAAAATGTAACTTTTTTCGTCTTAGCTTTGCAAATATTAATCTTATTGAATAATACGTTTTGTAATTCTATTTTAGCAAAATATAAGAGTTTGAATTAACATAAATGAATAAAAACATCGTATTTTTAAATATCGACGTATGCGTAATTTCATAATCTCTTGATTGATTATTTCGTCAGTTTAAACTAATTCATCACTTCAATTAATTAAGACAATTCACAAGAATTCAAAGAGTGAGTACTTAGGAAATCAATTTGTAATTTTAATTAACGATAAATTTCCAAATGAGACAACTTTCTGCATTGTTTTCTAATAACCCAAAAGCGAAAAAGGGATGTCTCAAAAGCGATAAATTGCTAATAGTTGCCTACGCATTTTGAGCCTTCAAATAAACTTAAAGCAAAACAACATCATGTTTTCACATCATAAAAACAAAATTTCATATTTCGCTTTTTCAAAGTCCTCTATCGCTTTAAGTTCTTGCTTTTTTAGATGTAAAATACACAATGTGAAATAACTGCATGCATGTAAAATGTGATCATTCAAACATGATTGTTAAACTAGAATGTGGTAAATGGCAATTACCTATTCTGTAAGGAAGTTTGGGCTGAAACATTCTTTGGAGAAATTGCATTCTTGACATCCTGTAAAGTACGCTATTAAATTTCAATATATGCTATACAGGTCTTACAGCCTGGCACCTTGAATCCTTGCCAAACCACACACACAAGATATAAAAGTAACCTAAAATGCTATTAAATAGAGGTTTGTAAATCAGCGGACCACATCTGCCTAGGAAGATGTTTAATTTAAATAATTTATCATAATAAGGTCAAAAACTAACCATAAATTTCTGCTAAATTTCACTTATCAGATATGCTGGAATTATTTTGGCTCTCAATGACCGATGGGATTCTTAAAATTCTTGTTATTTCTCCTTGCTGTTCACGTAAATGTGCACGTTATGGCTTCGAATCACGCAATGAGGTGCACTATCACATCTTTCTCATTGTTTCAAGATATTCAGCAAGAGAAACAGTAGATTAATCTAATACATGAATATTTCTGAATTTTTACGTTTTTAATCTTTATTTCTTTCTTACTTTAATTCTTACTTTCAAAAAATATGAAATAGTGCTTGTTTTAACTTGCATTTTATAGAAATTCCTCACGTTTATTTAGAGAGCTAAATAAATGAAATTTGAAAGGCACTTGATAATTCACATCATTTTTTTTAAAGTAATTCTTTTCTAAAAGGTTACAAAATCACAAAAATAAATTTCATTAAAGTACCTTTATAAAACGGAAACTGGGAGAAATAAACATACAAAATGATTGACATAATAAACAAGTCTCTCTTTGCTTCTCCTAGAAAATAAAAAAAAATATATAAAATACTACTAAATTTTTAATTCAATTTTCACAGTCCTAGAAAAATATCGTAAATAATCCTATTAAGTTTAGAAAACATTATTTTCTTATATATAGCCCATCCTACGGTTGTTGGCATTCGTCTTCGGACGAGTTCATTTCAAAATTTGGTTGAAAACAAGGAGAGTCAAGATTGCTATAATCATACTGCATGAAAAAAGCTTTTTTTCACCAAAGTGCCTTTTAAGCTTTAAAACTTACTAAATACTGAAATTTCAGTGTAACAGGAATATTTGGAATAACTTAGGTGAACTTTAAAAATATCTGAGTAATTTTTACAATCTAAAGGAGAAATTATTATTCTTTTTAATAACATGACTATAAGTAGTAAGAGATCATTTCCCATTCCATGATAGTTTTGAAGAAAATTATGATACCTTTCTTTTTAATCCCAGGGTTAACATTTTATTATATTCTTAATTTGAATTAAATCTGTGTAGCCTAATTATTTATATTATTGTATATGATAATCAAATATAGTAACCATTTTTTTTTTTCAATTTTCTTATTTTGTTTTGTATTAATTAATTCTGTAAACTTATACAAACAGTAAAATTTTATAATTTAAACACAATAGAAATGACAATGTACTAAATATTTCAGAAACAGCTTTTTCTTCCGATAAAATTGTTTCAACAAATTTTCCGCATATTGTAAAAAAAAGTGATGAAGTACTTTTTGAAAGAAAGTACTTTAGTATTTTTCACCCTGCAATTATGTTTATTCTTACAGAGTGATCAGCGAATAAGTCCTGATTTCAAAATTAAATATCTCTACAACAAAGACTGATAAAAATTATGTGGTAAACTGTACGTTTATTTTCAAAACTGTACAAATGCTTTTAAAAAGTTTAAAAAATTTAGTTACGAAAATTGTTAATCGTTTTAATCACAATCCCCATAGACGCTGCATGGGCTGCCGTATGCGTTAGAGGCATATCGGGCCTTTTTTCGTGCGAGAAACGATAACTACTGAGCGCTGCGTTACAATTTTGGAACAATTTGTCAGCACTCAACTGGCGTTGGAGGATCGACCAGGTATCGACTGGTTCATGCAAGATGGGACTCGACAGCATCGAACAGATAAAGTTTTTCACTTTCTTCATGAATACTTTGGGAATAGCGTAATTGCGTTAGATTATCCGCAATTCGCTGACACAGAAATAGCTTGGCCTCCATATTCTCCCGATCTGACTCTTTGTGACTTCTTTCTGTGGAGAGCATTGAGACACACTGTCTATAGAAACAATCCCACCACTTCAGAAGAGCTTGAATCGTTGATTGGTGTTGCAAGTGATTCCATTTCCGTTGAGATGTTGCAAGACGTGATGTCAAATTTTATTGTTCGATTACGCCACCTGATTGTTTCAAACGGTGAACATTTTGAAAAAATTGTATTTTGATTGCAAAGACCGCATCACATTATTCTTTTTTTTGAGACTCCTTTTAGAGAAAGAGATTTCAGCGCAGAGTGCCATCTGTTAACAATTTTTGTAACTAAATTGTCTAACTTTTGTACACTATTTTTACAGTTTTGCTTATAAACGTACAGTTTACCTCCTAATTCTATCGATCTTTTTTAGAGATATTTTATTTTGAAATCAGGGCTTATTCGTTGATCACCCTGTATATCACAGATATGCAGAATAAAATATAAAGTTAAAACATCCCTTCAAATATTGCCAACTTCAAAAATATCTAGAGGAAGGGGCCACCACGTCCCTGGAAGTTTGTGTAAAATGTGGAACTGTATATGCAAATACCCGTTATTTACATTCATAATAGTAATGATAAATTCCAAACGTATGATAAATGATAGATCCAACGATATATAGTTGTCATTCTACTTCATTCTCTATAACTTCTTATTTCCTCAAATATCAAATCCAACAAGCAAAAAATTAAAAGACTAAATTCTAACTGAAAGCTCGCGACAAATTGCCCTTCTAATTGTCAATTGGGGAAATTTTGATTTGTCGGTTGCTTTTACTGCTCTACTCTTGTATTAATTTGATGTTTTAGACTCTATCATCAAGAGCCAACAACAGTGAGGTGGAATATACAACTTAAATAACAGCAACAACAACAAAACCTTGGCAAGGTTTCTGTCTAGTTGAGCTGATATATTATATCTTTTAGGATATGTGGAATTCTAAATCGATATTAATGACATCAGTTCAGTATAATTTCATTTACGTCCTTTTTAAAACAACGTTTGGACTATTTTCACCCCATAATTTAGATTTACCGTCAAATGACAAGGACGACACATGAGGTGGCACCACTTCTTTCCACGACAGCAACAGAGAGAAGATCGGTCTCTAAGGGTTTAGGATTCCCCAGATTCGTTTACGGATGGTTCTTGATTTCTGTTTTTGAATTGTCCAAATAATCTATCATTTAACATTTTAATTATGCCTGTGTCCTACCATAGGATTAACGGTTCTTCCACGTGATCACGTTCGAGTCCCGGTGCCGGCATAATTATTCTTCCATTATTCTATCTGTGAGACGCGTGAATATGCCCACCTGTAAAAAGGGGTTGAGCAAGCGAATGATTGATGCGTCATTGACAAAGTCGCACTCTTGGCCCTAGTTGGGTGCAAAAGGGACATTTCATATCAGTTTAAATCGCTATCTTTGTAACAGCGGGATTGTTCAATGGCAAGTGTCATACGAAAAACAGCATTTTAATTATTTATAGCATCACACACATTTTACAAATACTAAACAATACAGATCAATAAATAAAAACGGAATTTATAACCATTATTCCAAAGCCATTTAAATTATTACATATAGCACAAACTAAGTTGACCACGTTTGTATCCGGTCTATCTGAATTTCCCATTGAATAGGAAGATGTGTTTTAATATTTTCACTTTTCAGGAACTATTGTAGCTTGTGTCGCCATAGAACTCTTGCGCTCTTACAAAGCTGTTATATGAAAGAAGTCCACTTAGTTGAGAGTTCTTAAAAATATATGCTCGGACATCATTTGAACATTCATATAAAATCAATCTGTATACTTCTCCGAAATCCATCCGAGAGAGCGAGTTTTGTAAAGAAAGTACTCGCCGTGGGTATGCAATCAATTATTCTTAACGAAGGGAGATGATAAAATTTAGCACTTACATCCAGGCGATCCAATTGGGATTTCAAATTCCGTTGAATGAGCGTTTGTGTTTTTTTTTTATATTGATAGAATTAATAACTAAAGAATGAATTGAAAGTCTGCATCTATTTTGTCGAATTAATAATACATAGAAAAAATTAAGAATTGAATTAATTCAATCAATTCAGTCATTACATATTTTGTCTATTGAAATGAAAAATTCTTATCGTAAGATGTACGCGCAGACTAGAATTTTTTTTAAAAAAATTAACTTTAAAATTCCAATTTTTCGACAGTAGTTCATTAATATATATAATTTACAGTAGGCCATTTTCTCATTTTAGTGAGAAAAAGTCGTATTACACTAATTTTTAATAAATTAATTAATATTGAATGAGCTAATTAGCATATTTTTTTAAAAACATGATATGTTAAATTCTAATTTGAGCCGATACAATTCCAATAGGAAATTATGTCTAACATTAGGCTTCATATTTCCTGCTTCAATCAAGTTATAAACATATATAATATTTTTCAGCAATTTTTTCATCAACGATTAATAGAAAAAACGAGACTTTTTCTCTAATTTCAACATTTAAATATCTGTTAAAATTTTATTCCTATAAATATAACTTTGATTGCAGCACAAAACATCAACCTTTTCATATAAATTATTTTGTATGAAACGGTTATTTAAATAATTGTATTCGGTTATTTTTTGTTGAGTTATGATTGTTTGAATAAAGAAATATAGTGAAAAAATATTATTCCTAAAATCAATTAAAAAAAAAACTAGAGTTTTTAATGAAATTACCTGAAGAAAAATCCTTATAAATTGAGAAATATTTCGAATATTGACAACATCTTGGTGTCGTTTGAAAGCTAAATAATCGGAGAACATTTTGTAATAGAAAGAATACATAATTATTTGTACGATGTTTGAAGTTTCAAGTGTTTACGTACACCTTAAGATCAAAACTGAATACAAAATTATAAGTGTGTATATTTAAAGTATTTTATAAACATCATATTCTCACAAATAAACTATGTCAAGAGCGCTTGCTGAAGTTTTTTTCTGCAGTTGCAGGAGTTTTCTGACAACTCACTAAGCTCATCCAAAAAGGTTTTCTCTGCTTTCGAGGTGAAACTGAATGGAATCCGTTGTTTTGTTGCCGTTCCCTGTGATGAAAATTGCCCATCGAATGAACCAGTAAGCATATCTGTTTATTTTGGAAACTTGAATTTTTTTTCTCCTTATGAATCAGAAAAAAATATACTAACAGTTCTTGAATACTGTTGCCCATGTAGCATTTATTGCATAGTGTTTACGTTTACATAGCAGCTTAAAGTACTGATATATGCTTATTTTTGCACTAAAAAAGGTTTCTTTAGTTTCTAGATATTTCTGATAATATGATCGGTATATCTTAAAATTTATTCTTTTAACAATCAAATTTATAGAAATGTTCCTAAAGATCGATAAAAAATTAAAAATATTTAACACATTCAATGCTAATAGAAATTGGATTTAAATTTAAATTTAGCCATATTTTAATTTTTTCCAATGGTATTTCATATTTTTCAAAAAATCATTTTTTTAATCCAATATTTGAAATTTTTCAATAGTTTAGGTTTTCATTTTTTTTTTCAAAATTTAGTTTTTTTACAATGCATTTTTCTTCATTATTCCATTTTTTTTTCTTTTTACATCATTACTTTATTTTTCCTCATTATTTCAATTTCTCATCATTATTTCTTTTTTTTCGAGAAAATTTTAATGTTAATGAAATCTTATAATTTATATTAAAAAATCCTTAAAAAAACACCTAACATATTAGAAACATCAAAATGTTTTTGATAATTTACTTATTTATACTGCATAATATGTAAACTGACTTTTAGTATTTTCTCTAAATTTACATTGCCCATAACGTCAATGACGTTCGTTTACATTTTAAAAAAACCATGTATATTCCTCAAAGAACTTTTTAATATTTTTCGTTTTTCCTACCCTAAATCCTTGAATGTCATGAATTCTAAAATTATGATGATAGAATAAAGCGAATTTCACCGGAGCATTCAGTGCTGAAATATTATAAATTAAGTTGAATTTGATCATAATAAAGCAGACTTACACCTTGCCAAAATTATGTAGGGAAGTGGAAATAACTTTATATTTGAAATAAAAATTCTACTTGAAATGTAATTACATTGTGTGCTTATATGGATTTGAGTTCAAACAAAACTTTACACTAAATACAAATATGATTAAAATTTTGTACAAATAACAACATTCATATGAGATATCCACATGCTAACTATTTTTTTACTCAGGACAATTAAAATAAGTTTAACGGTTAAATCAGTAGTTTATTGAAGTAAAATATCGGTACTTTACAGTCTGTTTCTTGAAATATGCAATTACATTTTAGAAATACAATGTTTTCTCGAGTTTTTAAGATGATGATAAAATAGTAATGAAGTAATTAAATCTTTTTTCATGCATTTAATTTTAATTCACCATAACTAAATAATACAGACAATTTTATTTTAATTAACAATAGCATTATGTTATTAATAATACAAACGATATACATGTCTTCAGCACAATTGCATTTTCTTCAAAGCATATGGATTTGTAGTCTTTTTGTGTAACAGAAAATTAAATTTTTCCAGGAAAGATCATTTAAGAATAGGATTTGGTATTAAAATAAGAAAATAATTGAAAATATCTAACTGTAATTGAATTCATTTTAATGTGTTTGAAAATTGTAATATTATTCTTCAGAATCTCATAAAAATTTGTTTAAAGTAAATATAGGAAATAAATTGAAACGCTTAATTAGATTGCTTTCAAGTATCTGATCATTAACAAACAGTACTTATATTTTAATCAAATAATGAAATATTTGCCAGCAGAATGTTTCTTCATATTTTTTTAGAATAATCCCTTAAATCATTCAAACATTTTTTTTTCATAATTTTACAAAATTAAGTGTACTTTTCTTATACCCAGAACATTATAAGCTTACTTATGATTGATATTTAACGAAAAAACTCGTTTCAAATAAATAAGTTGAGCTAATTTTTTTTTTAAGTTTTTGCACATGTTTAACTTTTTGCAAAATCTCCATAATATAAAAATATGACTTATATTTCAATCATAATTTTTGATATCAAATAATCCACGTAGTTATACATTATAATGTACTTAATTTTGGATTAAAAATAATTTTTTTACTGAGATATATTAGTAAAAATAGCACTTTCTTTCAAAAATGAATCATGAATTTCTTATTCTTCTAATCTTCATGATTTTTAATTAAAAACTTTATTTCTTATTGAAGTTTATAATGGAAAATGACTTAAAAAAACTCTTAAATAAATACGTTTTAGTGTGGAATCTGATAGAGTAAAAAACGGTTTTCTTAACATAACAGTTTTTTTAAAGGCACTTGCATAAAAAGATAAGAAAAGAATTCTGATGAAAATTAATTAATGAAGTAAAAGAATGTACAGCTGAAAAAAAAAAACTGTAAAAGAAAATGAATCCGGGGATTCAAAAAGTGCATTAAAAATTAAGATTTTGGGATTCTGAATAATAAATGATCTGTGATTAATTGCTTATAAAATTGATATGTCCAATTATCATAAATAAATAATATTTAATTAATAATTTAAACTACGCTCTATTACCCCGTGGAAAAACTTCCCAATGAGTAAAATGTGGCCCATTCTATAAAATGTCATGTACAAACTTTCAACATTTTATCACGAAAAGAAGTCCCAAAGATATAAAACTACATAAATGCTGACATAAACTGATTTTGATGCTTTAATACGTGTTCTAAAAAAAGAAAAATCATGTCGGAAGTTTGCGATTTAGGGGTTAATTAACAAAGAAATTAATGATTGAATAAATAAATAACGTTTTCGCTATTTATTGGTTAAAAAGTATTAAAAATTGGTAGAATTAATAACTTAAAGGAAAAATTGCATATGTTTATTTATAAGTTCATTGACTGATAGTTTAAAGTTTTATTCTGTAATTCATTATATAAAATTTTAAAGTATTTTGCAGGAAACATAAATTTTAAAATTTGTTTTTAAAACTTAAAATATGAAGCATATTTTATTTCTTTATGACACATTTCTGGTCCGCATCATCTGCTCTGAAGCTATACACTTTTGCATTATAATTTGACAACTTACCAGCTTTGTTTTAACATATCTTTCCCTGTTTTTCTGATGAAAAGCTGACATTTTGTACATGGACTTATTAGAGGCTGGGACACATTTTACTCCCTGGAAATTCTGTTACAGTTAGCCCATTTAAAAATCTAAATTTTGTATTTTTTTAAAGTTTGATCCACTGATAATTCTAATAATATTTTGCACCTTATTTTTAAGCATATTTGTAATTTTCATTATATATCAGCCCTCAAGGTTTTTGAGACACCCTGTACATATATATGCATATATTTTTGTAATGATTAGGGTTATTTTGTAAGAACAAGTACTAGTCATCGCTCCGCTAAGAGATGAATATGTTTGTACATTAATGAATTGCAATCTGGAAACTGGTATTGATTAGCAGTTGCTTTTACTCCGTGATATGAGCTATAAATATAGGTGATATTAAAGTTTTAGTAGAAGATTTTTTAATCATGAAATACCCGGGCATTTTCTTAAATTGCCTTATTAAAATCATTAATTTATACAAAAAATGATACATTTCAGAGCATAGGCATTTGATATATCTTTCGAGTTTCTGATTTTACATCAGAAATAGCGAAGTTCTCAAATTTGTTCAATAATGAATTCAATACTGTACAACTGAGCATAGGCATTTGATATTTCTTTCGAATTTCTGATTTTACATCAGAAATAACGAAGTGCTCAAATTTGTTCAATACTGAAATTAATTTCCCCAAGCATCATAAGAAATCTATGCGAGCAAAAAAATATCTTGTTTAAAGAAGCTACTTTTGAAAGTCATCTCCTGTTGTCAAGTACTGATGATTGTGCTCAGAACTCAACAAGTTATTTTTCAAAAATGCTTCAAGCTATTGAGCTTTAACTAACCTGTCCCAAGAAGTTGAAGAAGGGATCTGGTTTACCACAAAAAACCTTCCAATCAGCTTTAAAGGAGGCTCAAAGGGATTTGAAGTGGAAGCATTTTTTAAAGGCAACTAAGCATTTTTTTTAACGACAACATTCTTTAGGTTTTAATCCATTGATGTTTTGTCTAATAAAAGTTATTTCCTCTCAATTGTTTCACTTTCTTGTATATTTTTGATAATTAGGAATTTTCATTCTAATTAGATATAGTACAATAATTAATTCTATATCTAATATACTGAAGTACAATATTTTTTTAAAAATATTATGATAAAAATATTCTACAATATGATGCATTTTGTGACAAAGAGCTATTTACTACTATTTTAACTTTTCGGATCCTTTTCCCAATTATATGTTTCAGTGCGAATGGTAATTATTTGTGAAAATTAAAAAGATCAGATGATATTCATATTCATTACTATTTATCTTTTTTAACAATGCGTGCACAATTCAGCACGATATGCACAGTACCTGCGAGTAAAACATTAAGAAAGGGTTTAATTTTTCAAAGATGAAGAAATATATGCTTTTAAAAGAAATAATTCATATTAGCTATTGATGATTAGAGCGTTAAATAAAATCCAGCCCAAAAAATTGCGAAATATAGCAATTTGAATTACAAAATTTTTGTTCCTTACTTGTCATTATTGTTTCAAGCTACAAGCACTAGTAATTCAAGCTTTTGAAGAAGCATAGAATGTAAATGCATTTTACTACAGATTTTATATTTTGAGCAAATTTTTTTTTCGAGCTATGATTCTCTCTATGCACAAAATACATACAATGTACAGAAGTTGTTATTATTGCTTATTATCGACAAGCGATTGTCAATTGTAAACAAATCATTACACGAACATTTTATACTTCTCATCTGACTTTTTTAAATCAGCACTTAATTAATGAAGCAACAAAATATCATTAGAAATACTCTAGAGATAATATTGCCTTATCACCGAAACTTCATCCTGTCGGAAGAAAGAATTCGTATAAGAAATCCATAAATATATATTAAAAATTGATCATACGAGCACGTTTCAGTTGTTGATACATTTCCTTAGGTTTTAAGCCTAAGATATAATACATAAAAATAGTTAAGGGACATATTGCTATGTATATAGAACTCAAAAAGATACGGGAAGTCAATTTAAATCAGTTTATAAACTCAACTCTGAACTAAGAACACTGTGACTGAGATATCTTCAGCTTTTATACGAGTAGCTAAAATTCCAGAATACCTTTCAGGATACAATTAGAAAAGTCCAGAGCACTTATCTGATAAATTAAAGAAAGATCCATAATCTTCTGGAACATGAAATAACGGAAAAATAATTCAAAGAAAAATACTTAAACAAATTTTAAGTCTACTGAGATTCGAACACATGATATCCTGACTATGAGTCCAGCGTCAAAACCATTCAACAGTGCAGACTCGACAATGCTTCGTTTCAATGAGGCAATAACATCCAAAACTAGAAAATTTGTTTTATTTATTATTAAAAAATGAAAAAAAAAAACTTTTACCAATATGTGTTTTATTCTCTTCAATACCCCCCTTCCTTATTTTTAATTTTTAAAACTAATTTAATACATTATCAAGATTACAAAATTATGGTTTAATTCCAATCATCCCATCAAAATATTCAATCTCGCACTTTCTTCAGTGTTAAAGATAAAAATGGTATTTTTATAATACATTAACTCTGAAATGTTATTTTTATTTCCACTCATATTTTATCGTGCATAAACTTATAAAATTCTGTCCTTTAAAGTTTTAACTAATTGATTTGAAGAATAGATTGATTTAGTTGATTTAATAACAAACAAGGATTAAGATGATTTTTTTTTCACTAAGCACTATCAAGTTGTACAAATTTACTTATCTCACATTCGATTTTATTGAATTAGTACGTTTTTAAATAATAACTTTAATGAACATAAATGATTTTCAAAAGAAATGAAAATTGCCCTATAAATAAATATATTTTCCTTTATCATCTGTAGAAATTTCTGGCAATTCATCATTCAATCAAAATTTCGAACCAGATCTCCTCTTATTGCTATTCGATTACCCTCATAACGCCTCTTGGAATTTTCCAAAGATATTTCGGTTTCCAAAAAATGCAAAAATGAAAGGAGAAAAAAATATGAATCTAGACATAAAAACGAAATCACTCCTGGTCCTTTCCAACACATCCTGAGCGTTATGTCTTTCGATTTTTTGGACTACAAATCTGAGAAGGAAAGATCAAAAAGCATTTTCTACTTTCTAAGATGTCCAGGAATTTAGGTAATGGTCCGTGCATGGCGAATATCGATAAGAGAAGAATTGCATTCCTTGTGGAAAAACAATGCATAGCGAAAAGAAGGGAAGGAAAAGAAATTTCGCGCCTTCAAGAAATTTCTGAATCTTTTCGTACATAAGATGGGGAAGAATTTTTCTATCCAGAAGTGCAACGTATTTTTAAAGCGACTCCTTAATAAATCTTATTTTCAAGTACCTCGACATGACACAAACACTTGACTTCAAAGTTTCTTCTGGAATATTGAGCTTTTTCAATAAGGAGAGACTATTCAAGCTGAATACATTTTTGAAAGTTATGAAGAAAAAAAAAGCTCATTGATCATTCTGGAAAAAATAAAAGAATTTATGAATTTTGAATTATTATATTTGAATCTTCATTTGCTTTTAATTTCATACAATGATTAAAAAAATACGCTTTTTTAATAAAATAATAATAAAAATTATTTTGTTAATGAATATTGTTAAATATTTTTTGATTGCTTAAACGAAATAATTGTCTCGCTGAAGATTTATTCAAATATGATTGTAATGTGCATCTCTGTACATTAAAAAATGTCATTAAGCCATTCTTAGCCATCATTTTGAAAACATTGGGGAACACAATTAAGCAACATTAACTCAGGTGCTCTTTAAACACAAGTGAAGCTAAATAAACTTCAGACAGTAATGCATTGTCTAATCTAATGATAAGATTTATATGTTAATACGTTAACAACAATTTTATGTGTATATAAATTGCATAGTAACCATAAATAATTGAGTGTTTTAAAAACCATTAAAAAAAGAAGTGAGAGATATGCTGAATACCCTGATGACAACATTCTTCACTTAAAAATTTAAAAAAAGTTTATTGAAATTTCTTAATTATGGGGAAGTTAAATAAGCTAATAAATAAAAAAATTACGTCCATTGCTTAAGGTTATTTCATTGTATTTATGGAAAGTTTCGCTTTGATGTTAATATTTTTAATGTCTATTTGAGCTTTATGTCTTTGTAAAAATGTCTGATTTCTCTATATTTTATTGTTGTTTCTATCCGAAAGAAATATCCAGACAGAAATCTAATATCTAATCTTTTGCGAGGTAAAAATTGTAGAAGACATTTTCTTTCCTAATTCTCATACAGCATTTCTAGTTGGATATCCAATCTTCGCCGTTTGACCTTCGACGCTAGTTTTAACAACCGCAAACAAAATGGCTCATATTTAGTGGAAAATGATTTTTAACTCTAATCTCATAAAAGAAGCATTACCACAAAGACATTTAAAACTTACAGAAAGAATAATTAAATCATTACATAATTATGATCCAAGTTATTGCTATAAGTAAATATATTACTAAATATCTTCAAACCTTTTAGATGATAAATATTAATGTGTTGAAATAAGATTGAAACATTAATTTCTTAGCTATTTAATAACTGTTTCATCTTCCACGAATAAGATGATTCATCAGATGCTTCCAAACTTACCAAACTTAGCAAACTTACCAAACGCAAACCAAACTTAGTTAAATGATTCTTCCTCTTCAGTTACCATCACTGCATTTTCAATGAATAGGACACATTGTTGAATATCAATTCTTTTCTATTATTTATCATTCCATCCTCATTATGCGGAGTACATAGTCGGATACCTTTTCTTCTCCAGTTTCCATCGAAGGAAAGATATAGTTGAATAACTACCCCACCCAGATTTCCACACCTCATTTCCTTCACATGGATAACCTAGTCGGTTATGTATATCTCTCTGATTTGTATTGAATGAAATGCATAGTTAGATACCTGTTCCACTCCGATTTCCTCCTCAAAATTTCCACCAAACGGAACGCATAGTTGTAAATCTATTCCACCCTAATTTTCACTCCTCCATTTCCATCTAAAGGAACACATAGTTGGATATATATTACACCCCATTGTACAATGCTCGATTTCCAACAAAAGGAGCGCATAGACATATATTCAATCCTCTCTAATTTGCATTCAGTAGAATGTAGGTTGGATATCTATCCCACCCAAATTTCAATCTCTCCATTTTCATCTAAAGGAACACATAGTTAAATATCTATTACATCTTGATCAACACAGCTTTATTGAAATCTTAATTAAAGCTTGGTTGGATATCTATTCCACACAAATTTCCATTACTTCTTTTCCAGTGCATGGACAGATAGTTGGATATTCATTCCTGTCTGATTCCATCGAATGGAACGCATTGTTGGATATGTATCCGTCGCCAGTTTCCACAAAACGTAACGCATAGTTGGATACCTATTCCACAACTATTTCTAACATTTCCATTTCTTGCTAATAGAATGTGTAGTTGGTTACATCAGTGAATATGCAAGAAAGTGTAGACAATTCGTGTGTATAGAAAGGAAAAACGTTCTACAGAATACTTCATAATGTTGTTTTACAAATTGAATTGGGATGCTGCTGGTTTGATTCTTTAGTCAAAATTATTTTTTTTAATTAAATAGACACCTTAAATTAATGGGCAGCAGTTAATTAATACAGATTGTCAGGCCGGCGATAGAGTGACTGATAGTAATCGTGAATGGTTTTCAATGATTTAAATTATGTGTTTGTAAGATTTTCAAGAATTCTGAGTTTATGTTTTGCTGAGCTTATATATAAAATACTAATTAGATAAATTTTTCTGATATGAAGTTTTAGCTTAGATTGGATAAAATATAATTTTATGTATAAATTTATTTCATTTTGAAATATTATCTTTTACATTGTTTCTATAAATAACTGTGCTTTGTTAATTTCAGGTATGCTCTCTTAGAAGGTTTGTGACTTCGGCTTTAGATTTACTGACAGACCTACATTACAAACCTCGAACGCTGCCTTATTACGACTGACAACTGTCACACACAAACTCTAGCTGATACATTCCCACTGATCTATAGCAGATCTCTCAATACAGTTGTCGAATATCATGATCAATACAAACTTACATGCAGTTGTACATAGAAAGTGTATAAAACAAAAGAATAAATATTCGGCCTGCTCATTGTACATAACATTTTTCTACAAATTGGAATATTTATTTCGTAATAAAAAAATTGCACCTTAGGTGTTGTTTGTTTTTATTTAAATAAATATTATAGGACAATTTTTTGAGTTATTTATTTATTTCAGATGAAGGAAAGTTCAAAAATACTCATCGAAATCTATATACTATTTTTAAATCCAAAATCTAAATAATATTTGAAAACGCTGAAATTTTGCTGGAAATATGCTGTATTTACAATTTACCCTATATACTTTACAAATTAAACTTTTAATATCACTATTAAAAATACTTTGGATTTTATTTCCAACATAAAAATTATTGCTTAATATGTTTTCAAAATAAAATTATTAAATTATAATATGATACGATAAAATTATTACAAAGATTAAAATTTGGGATATATATTTTCAAAAGTAAGAAATATATGAATATTGCATGATTTTTTATACAATTTTTCATTATATATTTTTGCTCTAAATTTTACTTTAAAAAGTGTTTCAACGCATATTAAAAGAAACCACTTGACATATATAAAAATAATTTGCTAATATTTTAAATTTTTTGTCACATTATGTTAGAGATTAATTAAAATTTTTCATCACTTTTTAAACTACATGAATTCTTTCATTTTCTACGAAAGGAAGATAATCTTATATGCATATATTAAGATTTTCTTTTCATTTTCATCTTGGTGGTTTCTGATTATATTTTGAGATTATTCATACGAAGGCATTATGGAACATATTATCAGGTTAGTGGTTCAAATACAGCATTAATACAAATCAGGTTCATTTTCATAACTATATTTGTTTAATAAAAGCCAAGTCTAAAAAAGTATTCTGGAATAGAAATGAAAATTATACAAAATGTATCATCAAAATTGTTTCCCAAATATTATAAAACACAAGGAAAACAAAAACGAATATATCACTACCATTAATTAAAATTTTATCCTATGCTTCCATGTGTTGCACATGCTGATAAGTAGAAGAATATAAATTAGAGCTTTTTATCGATCCCATTTTGGTGAATCTGAGCTTTAAAGCTTTGTGTAATGGAATGATTTAGAAAGATTTGATGAGCTTTAAAGAACTGTCACTGTTTGTAGGAATTAGGTTTTTGCTTTAATTTTTTATTCCTTCTGATTTTAGATAATAATGATATTTTAAATTATTTTATTCCATGATGCATCTGCAAATTGTGTATGTCTTTTCAATACATTAATAGAATATAAAAAAGTGGAGGTTTTTAAAATAAATTATATGATTCGTGCTTTATTTAATTAAAAAAAGAAAAAAAAAGAAACGTTGCAAAATATTGGAGAACTTTGAAGATAAACTATTTTAGTGTGCATTGTCATTTTTTCGTACTGATATTATTTGCTCATGGATTTTGTCTTATATACATTTTACGTGCCCTTAGTATGGTAATTAATAATTCATTCATGTTTTAATTAATTCACGTTTTTGTTCAAATATCCAAATTTTATCTAAAGTTTTGGAAAAATGTGAAGAAAAAACTTAAGTAAAAAACTGAGAAACAACTAAATATAAGTAACTAAAGTAAAGAAAAAATATCTCTTCATGTCTTTGTAAACAAATGACTTTCGATCTTTAGCCATCACAAAAAATTTCAGTCAAACGAAATATTAATTACAAAACTACAATATATAAGATCCTTTATTTAATGAAAATATAAGACCCTTTACTTAATGAAAATATTCCTAAATAAAGAAACACTAATTATAAAGTACTTAATTTAGAAATAAATATTTATACTCTTCTGTAAGCAAATTCCACATTAAGAACTATAAAATAAGGCTAAAAACACTCAACAATAATGAAATTAAAAAACATAAAATAAGACTAAATTTTGAGGCTTCAAGTAGAAAAGACAGAGCAATACACGTCATAAAAATATATTTAATCAAGATTTCTTGATAAGCAAATAAATATCTTATTCTATATCAATTAAAATATTGAAAATGCATTCATCTCGAGGTAACTACCATGATATCAATTAAAAATGAATGCAAGTGCACGGCAAAGGGTTTTGCTTATTCTTTTATATAAAATACAAAGATAAAATATCAAATAAGTAAAAAGAAGCTTTACAATCTTATTGTTATTTTAAAATGAACATATAGGTCCCACAATTAATCTTAATTTCAAGAATTCCATGATATTTTAAGATTATTATTTCTTTATTTGATAAATTATGATTAAATTAGAATTTATTATTAGAATGTTATTAGAATAAAAGTTAAAAGACTAAAGATTAAAATTAAACGAGAAATTCCTAAGAAATATTATTTGGAATAATTTTTTTTTGTTTGTATTTAAATGAATATTATTCTAATTTCTATTTAGGATAGCAAATAATGATTCGTTTAATAATTTATTTGTATTAATAAATAATGTTTTATAATGCATTGAAATATATATGATCCCATTTTTGTGTCAGCATATTTCACATTAATAAAATATACACATATGCGATGGCAAAATGTAAATATGATCTTGAATCAATATTTAATATTTTCACTGGCATTTTTCATTTTTGATTAATTTCATGGTTAAAAATATTTTTTATAAAATCTATTCTGATGATTTTTTATCATGTAAATATTTTTATTTCCTGCATACTTTGTATACTATTTTATATTCGTTGCTTTAATCAATTAAATATAACAAAGAATAAAAAGGTAATTCATCTTCATCCTATTTAGCGTGTTCAAATTTAAATTATATTAAATGAAACAGAAGGGATGTCTGTTAATAAGTATAGTCATATAAATATTTTTATTTGTTACATATTTTATATTGCATTTTGTATTCGCTGCTTTAATCAATTAAATATAACAGAGTATATAAAGGTAATTCATCCTCATCTTATTTAAGTAGTTTACATTTAAATTATATTAAATGAAATGTCTGAATTAAACTAAACGTTTAAATTTAAATTATATTAAATAGACGTCTGTTAATAAGTATAAATAATTGTTACTCTTTTTAAATAATAAAAATTGTCAATAGTATAAAAATATATTTAAAAGTCTTTATAAAATACTTCAAGTTGCTATCATTGAACTTCTTCAACTGATGTGCAGATAAATCAAGAAATATACTAATAAGATATGATATTAATAATTTAAAAATACAGTATTATGCAAGCATTATGTAAGATACCATATTAATACATATAGTACTAATAATTTTAAAATTTTATTTGCCTTTACAACATAAATTAAACTGCTTACCATTTCAGGAAATTTTTGTATGGATATTGAGAGAACCAATTATAAGCATTTTGTGATAAAACAAAATTACACCTAAAAGTTTTACATTGCTACAAAACTGAAAAAATTCAGTTTCATTGGATATCCTGATACCAAATGATATTTCTGTAATTCTGTAATATTTTCTGTAATATTAATGCAATGTAATTAATAATCTTTGTTGAAACACTTTAAGCAACATTTAGCGAAATTCAATGATCATAAGATGATTAACTGATTGTAACTTAGTTTAATAATAATTGCAATATTTTACTCACTTTTAACTTTTTAATTACTCTTTTCTCAATTAAAAATAGATTTAAAGCATAAAGCAACGTTCCAAAAAAGAGATATTAGAGATAAAACAATATGTTTATAGAATGTACAATCTAACTTTCATAACATAATTATTGGTGCATTGCAATAGTGGAAGCATCTTATCATTGATAGATAGATGTATGTTTAAAATTAAATTTTGAGTTTTGTGCAGCTTATATTTTTTAAAAAGGGAAACTATTATGTCAAAATATTAGGGTTTTATTCATAGAATTTATAGATAACATATATTCTGGAAACAAAACTTTTTTTTCTTATTTTTATGTTAGATATTATTACGACTATGTAACTTTTTATCTACATCTTATTGCTGGAATAACATAATTTCAGATATTCTTAATGATTGTTGGATGAATGTTATGCAAATGACATCAAAATAGAAAAAAAAATGCGACAAAAATAAAAATTCTAAAAATACAGGAATAATCGACAATGCTTTGTTCGGTATCCATATCCATTAATTCTTCTGGAATATTCTGTAAGGCGTCATATTTTGCTGTAAACAAAAAAAAATTGCATTTGATGGGGAAAAACATTAATTAGTTCTCCCTTTATAAACTGATTCCAATTGTTAACGCAGCATATATAAGAGTTAATCCAAAAAAGAAGTTTACAAGCAGCAGTATTTGGAAAGTAGAAATTGTGGATGGGAATATTATTTCAAAGAGTGGAGACAGCTGACGCTAGTTGTTTTAGACCTTTCGTTCGAATAGATAGTGTTAGTACTGATACTTGAAACAGCGATAGTAATAGCAAGGTGTCTAGAAGTCTCGCACAGAGGTGTAAACCACGATACAATTTCTATGTGTTAAGAATGTGTCCCCACCGGACATTCATGGTCAAATCGTTGAAGTACTGAGTAGACAACAAATGATGAACTGGTGTCAATCTTTTCAATCGGGTAGAAAGATTGCAGGGAATGTTTAGGCTAGAGGTCTGGAGCCACCCCTCAGACAGCCCAGATTTGGTACCCAATGCCTATTTCCTTTTCCCGGCATCGAAGAAACATTTATTCGAAACAAAGTTCATATCAGACTGTGATGCTCAAGGGATTGTCGTGAACTGTCTGGGATGGGTTAAACATATTGGTAAAACGGTGTGATAAATGTTTCAACAAGATTGATGATTATGTAGAGAAGTGACTGCCACACAAATCTTTTAACTACCGTTTGTATCGTGCGTCTATTGTTAATAAAGCATTTGTCCTCTTCCTCGTATACTTTTCTGGATCACCCCTAATGCATGAAGCTATATTATATTTTTATATGTTTTATTATATTGCAAACGATATATAAATAATTTTACAGCCTTTTTAATGACCTAATAAATATAAAGAGACATTTAAGTTTTGAAATAAACATTTATTTCTTAATTAAGAATCTTCTCACTAACTACATTAATCCTTTAGTCTCGTCTATCCTGTCAAAGCTGTACGAACTTTGTTTGAGGTGTGACCTGACAAGCTGTGGTCGTTCTCCACCCATTTCTTGTTACTTTAGATGAGTTACACTCAGGAATCTGGATGTTATTTGAGCGAACGGATTAACAATTAAAAGATCACTGGATATTTCCCAAGACGTAATCAAATTATAAAATTCTTAAAATAAATACAGCACTTAGATAATGTTCTCGTTTAAATGATAACTATCAATTGGCTTCTTATTAATTAATAATATAATTACACCTGTTTGTGCAAATCAATTAAAACCAGTTGTTGAATAATTTACACAGGGTTGTCAGCGAATAAGCCATGATTTCAAAATTAAATATCTCTACAAAAAAGATCGATAGAATTATTCGGTAAACTGTGCGTTTATAAGAAAAACTGAAAGAATTGTGCAGTTAAAACTGAAAGAATTGTGCAGTTAAAACTGAAAGAATTGTGCAGTTAAAACTGAAAGAATTGTGCAGTGTGGTGGCTAAATTTATTAGATTGAATCACAAAAATTTGCACAGTTAAATCTGTAATTTAAAAAAAAATGGAATAGTTTGAGAAATTCTCAATTTTCAAATATTATTTAAAAGGAAAACGCATTTTAGGATTTTTTACCTTATTATCCATAAACTCAATTACTTATGAAACTTTGAGCTAGATTAATTTAATTTGGTATACCATCATTACAATAATTTTGGAAATATCTATGCAATATTAAAATAAATCCTATCACAGGAAGTTTGGCAGTCTGGCTATCCGAATACAAAAGAACACGATCACAGAAATTTCTGTGTTTTGACTTACGGCGCTTTTTTATAAGCCCTCTGTCAGTTATATGCCAATGATTTAAGCCGACTGAGCATCTAATGCTTTTTCACTAACACCAACTAAGACCAAGTGTATGACTTAGCTACTTCATGAGTCACACATACTCTTGCACACTTTTGTATCATAAGTGAATGTGTATTTATATCATTATTAAACCAAACTCTTTCAAGAGACTGACCTTCAGTAAGAAAATACATTTGCATAAAATTGAAATTTAATAAATTATCATGTTATTAAATTCTCCAGTTTGGATTTACATCTTCATACAGAAAAATGTACTAAATGTATTCTCGTTTCTTCATTGTACCATAACAACTAAATTCTTATGTGCGGGAAAAAAATAAATTCTGAACACGAGTTAAACACTTTTTAAAGACAAGCGCAGCGAAAAGAATTTTTTGTCTAAATATAAAAAAGATCATATTTAACAATCAAATCAATAATGATGAAAATGCATTCTTGAACGAACGCTCTTTAAAAGTTTAGGGAGAAATCTGTAAAACTTTTTTCTTCGAAACATTTCATTCTAAGGGAAGGAGCCATGTACTGCCATCTATATGTTCAAAGAAGAACGAGAAACTGCATAGTAATTCAATAGGAATTAATGCAATTTTAAATACAATAAAAATATTAATATCACATTATTATTATTAACAAATATTATTTTTGTAATAAGGATATTATATATTAAACAATTTATATAAAAACAAACGTCACTAAATGGTCTTATTGGCTGATGAATTTTAAATTTGAATGCTTTCACATAGTTTTCAACACATGTTCATTTCTCAAAAAGGCAAAAGAAATGTCATGTAATGTATTTAATATTTCCACACTATTGATTTTTGGAGGAAATAATTAAAATGTGTTAAATATATTAAACACTTTAAAATTAGGATACATCCCACACATTTTTGGTTTCTGGTATAAGTAAGTAGCCTGGAGAATATACAGTAATAGTCAAAAAATTCGAATTTAAGTACATACATAATTTAGACCTCTTTGAAACTTTAAAAAAAACTTTTCTAATAAATGTTCGTCTGACACAAAGATAACGGAAAAACTCTTTGCTGAAGAGGATGTATTCGGTATACGGTCTTTACACCAAATGTGATGACTTCTACCAACTGTCTAGCTGTTTGAATATAAGTTAACATCCTAGTTACAACAGAGTGTTGAAAAAATAAAATTTGGTACGCAGATTTAACATCTGTAATACAAGTACCTAACTAGTTCTGAGAGAAACCCAACAAGGAATTAAATATCTGTCCGTAAGTAGTTTCAGAAACATGTAAATTTGTAACTCAAAAGCGCAATGACTTAAACGTATTAAATTTGGTGCAGGATTTTGTGATTAAAAGTGTTTTGTATCAAATTCTGGTTTCAGTCAGTTGAGAAAAAGCAGAAATTAAAATGCTGATACTATTTACCACATTATAGGGATTAATCGTCAAGAAGTTCGCCAAGGATAATACAATTGATTCATTTAAAATGCTTATTTTGCTTCAAAATTTAATGTTTCATAACTATTGTACCCTAATGCCGAGTAAAGTGTTCTCAGGGATGTCAACTTTAAATGAGAGTGCGGGTGAACATTTTCGGGTGAACACATTCTCTAACCCTATGTAAAGTGATCCACAATTTTATTTCCTCTTAAATTAAAGCCACATTGTATTAGAATGTAGACGAATTTAAAGCAATAAGAAAGAGTGTGAAACATTCTTTGGAATTACGATAACTTCTTTATTTCATATGATCGTGAATAAATGCGCTTCATGATCCATGCAGATTTAATGAGCGTTTCCAAGCACATAAGGTAGATTAAAAGCAGATTAGACTTATAGAAGGAGATATTTTATAATTGAAAATAGGGGTCTTAATGCGAAGAGCACCCCTTTTGATACAGGTTAAACAAGTATAACAAACAGATCCAGCCTTCTCTTCAAACCGGCCTGGGTGCAAAATTTTTTTAAAGAAAAAAAGAAAAAAATTCAAATATGAACATTTATTAATAATGTATATTTATTTAATGCTTGATAGTTTTCCTACTACATCAATTACTTCAAAAAAATTACATTTTTTTGCTTAATCAACTTAATACTCGCTTAATACAATAATTGCGTTCTGAACACCTGCGGGACGAAAGATAATTCTTTATTAATTTTAATTTGCTAAAAGAGCGCTCAAAACTTGCTGTTATGACTGGTACGTAAAGAAAAGGTTTTAACACAAACATACATTTAGAAATAATTAATTATAATTATTATTTAGTATGAACTGTAATATTTGTGAGTTAATTACACCTTTTTTATTCAAAATTAATTCCAGGTAAATGACAAATTTCTTGGATTAAGTTTTCATGAGCATCTGTGTTAAAAAACTGCAAATTTTTGGAATATTTCTCTAATTTATATTATACGTCTTGTGACAACGCCTGACGACAGCTACGCAAAAAGTTCTATAGCTCTTAATCTCTTAGAATAAATTTGAATTTTTCTGGCTTTTGTAGTTTCTAAGGGCTTAAGACTGAAATTATGTATAAAGCTGACAGGGAAAATATAGGAAGTAGGTATTAAGTTTATTTATTTAATCATTTTTCAAATTATTATTTTTTTCTTGTGTAAAATAGATTCCTGATTAAAAACGATTTTAACAAAAAATGAAAAAAAAGCTGCAAAATACTAATTATATTCAATGCATTCCATTTTATTAAATTTTAACAAAATGAATATATTTGCAGGGTTTGAGCATTATTTGCGACACTTGAAGCTTCAATTCAATTTCTGGATACTCTATCTATTGTAATTATGAACGAAGTGCATTCAGAAGAAATTTGTCGATTCGATAGTCAGAAAGTAATTTAAGATAATAACAGCAAATTTGTTGGTTGATAGAATTTATTGGAGAAAGAGCCATTTCTGATTAAACTACGCCAAGCATGTGGTGAAATTTAATCTTATTTTAAAGGTTTTAAAATTTTCTTTCTAAATTGCATCGTTTTCCTGGACCTGTCAACCAGTAAAATCTGAAAATGTAAAAGTGTGGTAAAATCTAATCTAAAAGTAATCTAAGAATCAAATCAAAAAGTAAAAGCCAGTCATTTAAAAAAAAGTTTAAAAGTTGAGAATGGGGAACTTTATAAAGGATGTCTTTTGGTTCTCTGCGGGGAGAGTTAAATCAGCAGATTCGTTCATTGTTAAATTTATGACATTCTATTAAAATGTAAAGAACTGACAAAGGACACCGGCATACTGTACATCGGGCTGTTCAACAAAACAGAGAAAGCTAAATAAGTAATATTTTCTGTTGAGATTTAGCCTTTAATGATGCCGTGGACGCGATATAACGGAAAATAGGACAATGTAATTTCTGTGAGTAAAACACTTGAGCAGCCTGGAGCAGAAGTCTGACTTCCAGCTCATATGAAGCTGGCACTAACATACTCGCTTGCACAACCCGTGTTTACAGGGGAGGAGGGGACACTTTCAAACACCTCACATTTAGAAAGTAAGAGGAAGAACAACCAGGACTAGAAACCAGGAAGACGCACTACACTGAGGTCAGGATGCTTTTGATTTCGCATCCAAAGTATTTCAAATTTGGAACGGCCGTCTGTCGATCCGCTTGTTCACAAACGAGTAAACATAGTAACAGCGACTTAATCTGATAGTTGATAACATCATTAAAATAACTTGGTATGGAATTATAGGTTTTAACATAACAAACTTATATGATTGAGAAAGGAACGGCCAAAAGGAATATTTGGTTTTCTTCATTATTCTACGAAGCACTAAATGCTCTTGAAAAATATTGCTTCTTGAATTGATGTTTTTTCTGCCTTAATTTCGTGTGAATTGTGTCTTTCAGCAAACATTTTCTCTTTTCTTCCCTTTTTCTTTCACTTTTTTTATCATCCACTTCGTTTGTTTAACTAGTTACTACACTGAGATGGTAACTTACCTCCAATATCAATATTTAGGCACAACTTTATTTCTTAATATATATTAAGTAAAAAGATAGTTTGTTCTCAAATTTTACTCAACAGTTTTTACAAATTTTAATCAATTTCAAAATCGATGATAGTAGTCGTTTTAAATCTCTCAGGAAAAAAGTTCTTGTTAATATTTAAAAATATATACAAATTAATTTTTTAAAAATATTAACTTACCTCTTTGTCCTGCTCTTGTATTTAATGCTGCATTATTATATTCATTCTATTATTAACTTAATAATAATCATTGGTTGTATTTCAGTTATTATTGGTTGCAGAAGGTCTCTATAATCAATCTGATTATTGTTGTTAGCAGAAATATTACTGTTAAACAAACGTGCAAACTTCAAACAGTATAATAGATGAACAATGAATCCATTGTCTGCTCTGTTAAGAATAATTTCTGTTTTTCCAATTGATCGTTGCGAGACTTTTTTTGCTGAGATATGCTTGGTGTGGATTGTAAACATTTCAATGAGGCTATAGCCATCCTTGGATTGATCATCCTATGGATGATCTTGGAGCTGTTGAAATATTATATGTTCCTCACTTACCCTCAATCAGAGATCTGCCTTTCGATCCCGACTTTGATTAATATGTTGATGGTCATCTGATACACCTGCGACTACAGTCCAATCCGTCCCAATGGTTTGCTCTTACACGGTATTTAGGATTTGCCAGGCATTAGATCTTCCAGCAAAACTGGCTCTATCTGTTACCCAGAAGTATGATATTTATAATTATAATTCTGTGCTGTGTACAACCTGTGCTTTCCTCTGGGGTTGATGGCTACTTTTTGAGTGCCATTTGTAGAATTGTGATCTACCAGTCCTGCTTAGCTTTGGATATTCCAGGAAAATACTTGTCTCAGAACATCAAGAATGTCATCACCTGCCCTATTTAGTTTTCAAATCATAACTGCCTTCAGATGCAACAATAGAGGGTGGGAGGGCGGGGAACCAAAATAGCCTACCTGTACGTGGTGTTCCTTGGGCAACGTTGCAGTTGTTTGGAATAGCATAGGCTAAACAAATAATGCAATGAATAGATTCTCATGCTTCAATAGCACTAGTTATATGATTATCAAAATTTGATAAAATTTGAAAATACTTTGCTGTTGAAACTGTTAAGAGACAAATTTACATAAATTATAATTAAATAATTTTAGAGTATTTTAGCAAGAACTAATAAGAATTTTAAAAAAAATGGACGCCAGAGGAAGCATGTACATTATCAATTACTTTACTAAACTTCTTTTTAATTATTTAATAATACGAGTTTTCATATAGGGTGTTACATCTGATTGTAGTGCTTAATACGAGCTTACATTGTAATCCTCAGATTTATATTTCATGTATTCATATTTCAAAAGATTTAATTATTTAGATATTATAATAATATTTATAAATTATAATATTTAGATATTATAATTTAGATATATATCTTTTAATAAACTAGACAGGTACCCTTTGTAAAGGCACTATACGCGATTGATTATTTTCCCAGTTGTTTTTCAACCACTGGTTCTATATATCGATGAAACTTTAGTGATTTATTGACTCAGTAAATGTATCAACTGAAATGAAGAGAGGAAAAATTTCATCATAAAACATCCATTATTGCGATAGTAAATAGATTAACTAAATAAATCACTTGATTACAGCACTGCCATAGCATAATTTTTCCAAATAATATTTCATAAGAATGCTAATCACTTACACAGACTCAGGCTTAATTCACTTGTGAACACTACTGAGTATTATAATTGCGACCTGCTGTGCGGAGAATTTACGAACTTCTAGCGGTATCTTAAAACCGTAAAGTAACTTTACGACCATGCTCGCAACATATGCGTCCGTCATAAACAAAGCAATTCCAGGGCTGGAGGAGGTAGCAGTTGGCTTCAAACCAAGGAATGATGCTAGGATGTGAGAAAAAAAAAACTAGACCTGAAGCCTAAGTAATGGCCGTTTCCGCCTCAATTCCGAGAGATCTTTTTTGTCGGCTTTAGCTAGAAGTAACCGACAAACCCGAAATGACTTTCGTAAATGCCGCAACACTAATCCCTTTGGTAGTGGCTCATTGAATGCGGTTCGTGCCCGCTACAAAATTTATCCTTCGCAACATTTTTTATCCTTTTACTTTTTTACTGGATTTATCTGACTCCAAGAAGAGAAACAAGAAGAAAGAATTCAAAGATTTGTCTTAATCTATAGGAAGGTACAGCGAAGTAGGTACCTAGGAAAAAGGTCAGAACATGTGTAGCATTAACCAAATTATTTCCCATATGATTTTTATAACTATGCCCATTGCTATGTCATGATAACAAGTGAATTCAAAATTAATGTACATTTTATCTTTCTACATATTATTATTTCAAATATTTTTTCTTTAGTATTTCAATGTTGAAAATCTCTCTAGTCTGGTTTATTCAATTCCTATGATCAGTTCACGCTTTCCCTATATATATCTTGTTGAAATTTTCAATCTTCAATGAAATAATTTTAATTCATCCACTCATGTTCAAATGTATTTTCTTAAGCGAGTAACGGTTGACACTAAATGCTGATACAGTTTTTTTTTCTTACAAATATTAATTCATTATTTATTTTTTCAATTAATTTAATTTGTTTAACAAAGTCTCTAAATGGTTGCCAAGTTTGTCACCAAGCTCTACCATTCCTACTATTCATAGCTACGAACTTTCATTATTTTTTTAATATTTTTCAAGAATGAGCACACGTTGTTCAAATGTTTAGTGCTGCATTTTTACTTATAATTAACTATCAGCTATCAAATGGTTTTTAATAGGATTACTAACACTTTACTATATGAATGGTGACGAATTCAAATCCTCTGTTAATTTTGGGTTTCCATTTATAATGTTTTAAAAAGAGCGTATTATTTTAATTTCATATATGCATTATATTCTATATATAGTCAACAATGGAAAGGTCACAGCTAGATAAATAAGAATTGCGACACAATCTTCTCATTTGAAGCACAAGTCTGTATAAAATTTTGAATTTGTCTACGTAGTGACTGTCTGTTTGTATTACATATCACTATGTATGTCTTACTTTTCAAGAATCAGTATTTAAGTTAACAGTGTATAATGAAATATGATTTTAACGAACATACTGAAAAAGTAAAAAGAACAAGTATTCACAAAAGAAAAACACATTTTTTAATTCATTAAAATTTGTCAGTGCATGTTATAAGTTGATTTAATAACAATTCCAGAATGCCTCCTATAAGTGATAAGAAATATTAAGCCTTTACATTTATTCTCATTAGAAAGCAAAATCAGATATGTTGTGTAAAAACAGCAATTATGTGTAATGGATAACATATATTTTTATCATGTTTTAATATTAATTGAAAATGTTTAAAAATTATTTATTTATTTATTTTAATTTTGGTAAATACACTTTTCGACATAGGAAGAGTATTTTCCATCAACTGTCTCCCTTTAATGGGACTGAAACAAAATTTGTAGTTAACTTCTTATGAAATATGTAATTAAACGTTGATTAGGAGATAAAAATCATCTTTATCGATTTCAGTCTAGTTTTTTTTGTATTTATTTCTACCATATTCTAAATTAGCTACACATAAATCTTTATTACTATCCAAAAATGAAAAAAACAAAAGATCGCTCCATAATCTCATGATTACATTTTGTTATGTGAGAACATGATACTTTTGGTTTAAAGTGTTTGAAGGCACAAAATACACGGGGAAAAATTTGGCAATCTACATATATATATATATATATATATTAAAATTTGATGAGACTACGAAAATGGCTTAAATAATTTTCAAGCAATGCAAAATGATTGCTATAAATCATATTAAACTTTAAATATTATGGAAATCTTGGGAAAAATTGCCTATTAACTAATTTCGTATCGATAAGATAAATATTGATAGATAATAATAATTTAAAAATTTGGTTGTTGCAATACATTTTCGATATTTTAGGCCAAAAAAAATATGTGCATATATGGCACATTCATTCAACTATTCTTCAGCTTAAAAAAAATCCAGAACAGTAGAATTAACAAACATTTCAGAAAATCACTCATACTAAATGGTATTTTTATCAATGGTATTTTATTTTTATTAAATTCTGAGGTTAGAGTCAAATGAATGGGCCAGTGCATAAACATTTATAAGCAATTATATACCCACATAACATTTGCCTTTATTAGATAAAGAAATAAGCCTTTATTAATATTAGAATTAAGTAGATGTTCCAAAATGCGTTACTTACTTCGCGTATTTGTAATGTTGGCACATAAAAAGTTTATTCAGATCTTCCAAAATTAGTCTTTAATGAGAGAAGGCACATTTCCAGGCCACTTTCTTTGTATTTTAATGCTAATTTTAAATTATTATATACTGGCAGCAATGAAATACTATCACATCTTTGTCAGTGGCATGGTATCCAAGAGAAAAAGTTAACTTTAATCTGAAGCCTTCCTCCACCAGAAATGGGCATTTCATCAAACAAACATAGACACACATTTTAAAATCAACAAAAATAGCTACAAGTGCAAAACAAATTTTGGCAAAACTTTCTTATGCAGTCTTTTCACGTCTTGCGAGGTTGGTACTATTTTCGCTGAATTTTTTGCTATCATTACTCTACTGCCGCCATTAGCACCACATTTGACAATTTGGGCCGAAATGTGGCATTGAACTTTTTTCCTAACGAAAGTGAAAGTTTGTTAAAGCTTTTCCAGATTCACTAAAAATATAAAATAGAAAGACTTCTTTTAAAATTGGTGGTAAATTAATTTGATAAATAAAGGATTAAATCTAAAAGATGGTTATTTAAATGATGTAAGTTGAGGTTTTGTAAATATTTTTTTTAAGGTTTAGCATGATTTTCAACAGCAATTTTATTTTTTCAATCGAATTTCAGTTCATTTAGTTGCACTGCAAACTATTTAAATGTGCATAATTTGTTAATTATTGAAAGTTAAAACATAATTTATATATATTTTTTTTTCTGCTCAGCCAACATAAATAAAGCTTCAAATCCAGAAAAATTGAAATATTTTTCAAAATAATTAAAAATTTTCGGTTGAAAATAACATGGCAAATCAAGAGTTTAAAAAACAAACTTTCTCGTCAAAAAAATAAATGTATATACATTCATTTAAGACTTATTTACAAGTTGTAAAAAACAGTTTGAGTGACATTCCAAATTAAAAAGAACAGGAACTCTTTGAATTTCAATTTTTGGTACCTTTTGATATAATCCGCAATGAATAAAACAAAATGAAAGTGAAAAAAAAAAGCAAAAAACTGTTTTATAAAATTGAAGCATTCCTTGGCCACAGAACTTGGCAAAAGCGGACTCGGTGTAAAGAATCACGTCCGTTTCAAATATAAACGATTCTCATTACTGAGGACATTGTGGGAATTTGCCAAAGTGTCTCCGGAGAAATGATAAAATACATATTGTTGTCTTTTCTTCAGTTTATAGCGCAGAAGAGACGATGAGCATATCAATTTATCCACAAAAAAGTTAATACAATGTTGCAGTACTTTTTCGAAATAAATATATAGGTTTTTTTAAATATTTTTATGTGTTTTTTTATATTTTTATGTGTTTTTTATATTTTTATGTGCTTTTTTATATTTTTAATGTGTTATTTTTATAAAAATAACTATCATAAAACAGATTAATAAAAATTACATAAGAAACATTTTTTTTTCATTATCCAGTTTTCTTCAACAAAGTTAATTACTTGAAAGAATTAAGAAAAAATTGATCAGTATTTTTTTTAATTTCTTCTTTTATCTCTGAAATTTACTGTATAATTTCAAAATATTCCTTTTAAAATATATTTCTAAATTTCAATACTCTGATTTTATAAATCCATCATACTATTCGATTTGACATTTTATAATCGTTTTCACTACATACAGCTTCCAAATTAAAAGCATTTTCTCTGAAGTATAGATTTTTATTTAAAATTCTTAGTTAAAACTTTAACCTAATCCTTTAATCCCTGATCTTTGAACATGCTCCTATGTAAACATAAAATCCTCATTTCAAAAATCAATTGAACAACTAAAATCAAAGAAATATTTTCTCTGATTCTTTCAATATTTTACTACATTAAAATTCGATTGTACGATTTAAAAAAATTATATTTAGCACATTTAAAAATGAAGCATTTATTAGATGTATGAGAAAAATAAAGACAACCATTTATTTCTTCACTCGTTTCCATAGTATTTCCAAATCAATATCAATGTTTTATTTAACACAACTGATGTGAATTTATATACAATTTAGGAAATTTTCGTAAACATGTTCTGTAAGATTTATTACTATTTATCGCAGAGTATCTCTCATTTTCTATTGTCACGCATTTTAAATGAACAAAAATTCAAAAATGAAGGAGTTTAATCTAAACAAATAATTTCTGTATTGTCTTAAATAATATGTTTTTCAGCGAAGGTTTTTCATGTAAGAAACATTTAAATTCTTTCCAACGAACAATGTCACTGGTGGAAATGGCAAGTGGCAATTAAAACTCTAAAATAACTGCAGGCATGATCTGAAAATAATGATTTAATAAAAAAATAAATTACGGATGTAATTAAAAAACTTTAGATAATATAAGATAATAAATCGTTTTGAATTTCATTTTAAAAAAATGAAATTCATTACCGGAAAACTACTAATTGAAAAGCAGTTTCGTTTATCACCATGCATTCTTTTGCAATTTTACTTTTCTTAAAATAAAGCTCCAACTACATTTTTATTGTAATTCCCGATATATTTGTAAGTCATTATAAGTAATTGAATAGCTTTCAAGCATTCTTTTAGAAATTCAGTTCTGTTAAAATGAAGTTGAAATTACATTTTTTTAGGGATCCATGATATATTTATTTGTCATTATAACATTCGATTTTTGAGAATCTCATTAAAGCGTTGCTTGATTGATGTTTGATTTCTATTTCTGTGTTAAAAAAATACTATTTAGAAAATATTTCGTCAAAATTTGAAAAAGAATTAAATGTAAAACTCAAAGACCTGAAGCACAATACGGGAGTAAATTTTTTTAAAAAAAATTATGAAACTTGCCTTACCAAAATGCGTAAAGTTAAAATGTTTTTTTTTATCTAAATGTTTTTTAGATAAATGTTATGTGATTAAATTCCTTTTTCCTCATATTTTTTTAAAGAAACTGGTTTTAACATATAATGTATTTATTCTTAATAAATGTATCAATTTACATGTCCGTTTTTGTTATTCCACAGAACAAAGGAATATGAAAATATCAGATTTGGCAAGATATGGTTAGGAAATTCAAACTTTAAAATAATTCTTTTTGAAATGTTTCTTAGAATTTTAATTTTTTAAATTAATTGAAATATTAATGTTTTAAATCTATTTTTTCCTATAACTTTCAAAAGAATTAACTAACCAAAAGAGCTTTTAATGTTTAATTGCAAGAAAATTCTTTATAAAATATTCATCTAATATGAAATAACACTCAATTACTCTTTGTTCAAACAATTTCAATTAATTTATTTTAAGAAATCAAACATTTGATTTATTAATAAAGAAATCTTCATATCTTTAGTTGAACCTTTACTAAAAATTTTTCTCTTTTCGTAGCTTAGTCTTTTTTTTTTCCTTCCGTGTCCCGAAGAAAAATTAGTTTCGGATATGGCGCTATCGAAGTGCAAATAGTCATCTTTTCTTCGCGATAATCCTAAACTTTCTTTTTCTTCGTAGCTATGCTGTTATATCCTCCCTATATCAGCATAATAATCTCGGGCAAGATATTGCTGGAAGATGTTTTCAAAGACTTTCTTTTTAGGGAGACTATCGTCGTGAAGAAGAAATGAAGTGAAATGGAAGTGCTATTTCCAGATCGTTCTAGCTTCATTTTTGGTGGAGTTGGGCTGTATAGTGCGTTACTCCAGAAATAAAAGAAACATATATAATGTAGTTTTCCGTTCGATATTTTAATACATTTTTTGAAAAAAGTTTAAATATATACATAGTTGGTAATAAGTACTTAAGCATATGTAAATTGTATGTTTATTTTTTTCTCAATTTTGTCTAAAACTGATTGAAAAAATATATAAAAACATTGACATAAAGGACAAAACTATTTTAATTGAGAAATATTTCAAGAGATTTATTCAAAAAGCGGGATAAAATTTTAGAGAATATATTTTCTAGTTCTTTAACTTAAAAAAAAATTCCCATTGTTATTTCAGAAATACATTTTTTTTCCTTTCAATCTCCTTTCTACACACTTATGCTCTGATACAAAAAAAAACAATCCACTTTAACTTAGTAATATCAAAACTGAAAAATGTAGTAGGAATATCAAAAACTACTTCTCAAAGATATATCTTAATATTTTTTCGAAATGTGATAAACGGACAAAGAATTGACAACAAGTAAATTAATGTGTACATCATTTATATTTCGGAGATGTATATGGCCTGGAGTGGTCTGGTGGAAGGACTTCAGTTTCGGAAATTTTCAAGCTCGAGAAGCGATCCAATTAGAAAACCTTCTAGTGAGCGCGTCTCTTGTACATTAAATCCGTCGGTTCTAAATTGCACCTCGCTGGCGCAGTTTGAAAGTTTGGAGATTTAAGATTCATCCCAAAATATCCCAATTTCTTAAATTGTCTGAAATTCAATCTTTACATGAAGTGAAAATTCATTGCCATGAATCTAAAACATATCCATGCATAGGTTTTTCTGAAAACATTTTATTATATATCTTCAGACAAAAAAATCTTGAAGTTGTTTACCAAGCACAGCTAAATTTCTTTCAAGAAAACCGAAATCTTAGTGGAAATAAATAAATTCTACACATTTTTATAGGACTGTATTTTTGGATTGTTTCTTGGAACTTTGGGGGAGAATAGCTTCAAATAATAAAAAGAAATAAGCAAGATCTAGCTTTTGATATATCATGAAGTGTTTTTGTTTTCGAGAGGATATACAGCTCAAACAGTAAACAAACCCAGACAAAACGTGAAACTAAGGAATATGAATTCACTTTGACATCCGATACAATTTATTTACGGTAATTTCCTGGAACTGAATTAAAAATAAGGGACATTCTCAGACCAATAGAGATGTTTTATTTCCTTATTTGTTGACTGTTCGCACACTTTTTAGGCAAACGTGTTTTTCTGCAGAACTATGAGGATTAGTTTGCCAAGATATTAAAATATTCAAGGAAACTTGAAGACGATTCTGATCTATATACAAAAATGAAGGAATATACACTGTACCTAGAAATATTAGTAATAAATAAAGTACTAGTTCTATAATATTTTAGGAATTATTTTCTTTTCTTTTTTATTTCCCCTTAAATTAAATTTTTGAAAAATGAGCATAAATAATAACGGCTAAAATAAACAATTACAAAATTGATCATAATAAAACCGACTTCAATTATTGACGATAATCGAATGATATAAAATTAACTTCAATTATTGGTTATAATTGAACAATATAAAAAGGACTTCAGTTATTGACTATAATCGAATTATATAAAATTGACTTTATTTATTGACAAATCGAATTATACAAAATTGATTTTAATTATTGCTTTTATTGAGTAATATAACATTGACATTAATTACTAACTATAATTGAATGACATAAAATGATTTCAACTATTGACTATTAATTGAATGATAAATAATTGACTGCAATTGCTGCCAATGATTGGATTAATCTGTATTTTAATTTATTTCAAAAGTAAAAGAAAGTATATTAATATCAACTTAAAAAAACATCAAGAAAGGAGTCTAGAAATAAAAACTTGCAATATTGTTTCATTGTCATGGAGCAAAAATATATTCCCTCGGATGGTTTTTTTTCTGAAGTTATTTTATTGTTCTCCTTTTCAACCAACTTTAAAAATTATAGCAACAGAGGAACTAAACTTGAAACTATTTTTGATATAAACTAAAATTTCAGAAGGGAAACTGAAAAAAAACATGTATTACAACCTTCTCTGACATTCAAAGATCTGAATCCTTAAATGGCTTTTTGGTGAAAATACGTTCCGTGTAATAAAACAAAATGAATAAACTGGGCGTCTTGAATTGCCATGAAATGTTATTATTTTCCAGAATGAATGCTCCCACTACAGGAACTATTCCCTGCAGAAAAAACAGCGTAAGAAAAAAAAGTGAGTTATGTATAGCTCGAATTCGGCAAGTTTCACAAACAGAAATAGGGGACCTCTCGAGATGAAAAATAACATTCTTTATTTTCCTTTAGTGCTGAAAGTCAGCATATTTCCCCACTTGAAAAAAATATTTTATAGAAATGTCCTTTAATATGAAGAAAATTCAAATTTCACCTGTTTTGGTAATCATACGATATACTATCGAATAGAATTTCAATTTTTTAATATCTAAGTAATTCTCAACAAAGAGTAGCAAATGCCGTGAGATCAAAATAAAGCCTATTTTTGATATGTAATGTTTTCGCTGTCTTCTGGAAGAAGATATTCTAGAAGTTTATGTAAATATCAGTTAATTTTACATAAACTATTCTCACTGTTTTATCCTAATCATTTGAATCTCAGTAGTGAATCGACGATTTATTGGATTATTTTATAAAAGAGTAAATTTTTACAAACAAGGATTCAATTCGTATTTTTTTTTTTTTTTTTTTTTTTTGCGAAGCTTTAGAAACGAAAAATTCCACAAATTTGCTAAAGAAATAAGAGAAAGTCAGTTATAATGAGTTCTACTAAACTAATGAAACTAACTAACTATTAATGAAACTATTCAAAACACAGCTTTTGGCAAAGTTTACAAAATACAAACAAAATTATACATATTTAAAATTCAAACAATTAAATGAGATGTGTGGAGGCTTTTTAATTTAATTTTATGAATTAAAAAGTTGAATTACAATTCAATCTCAAGCATTATATGTTTAGTTTTTTTTATTCCAAATAAAGTAATTACAATAAAAGTGATTTTGCTGAAAATCACATTCATTACTTTCCAGTTATACTGAGAAAGCCTTTTGCATAATTTTTCATATTAACATTTTATAAAATCTTGATATTATCTAATATTTTTTTCAAATTCCAATTTATCTTAATTTCAAATGCTATAGTGATTTTTAAGTGTCTTTCATTAGAATAAATATTTCTCTTAAGTAAAATTAATATTGTATGATAACTGATATAAGCGACCTCTAATATAATCCAAAATAAAAGAGCATAAAATTTCTTTTAAAAATAATTTGAAGTTCCATTTAAGATTTTGCAAGAAACTGCTTTTTCGAAACAAACGGAAAATTAAAATAGTTTTGTTAATATTAGAATTTCAGTATTTATAACATTTATAATCCCCGCATTTGTCCAAATAATATATTTTAATTTTTTCATGATATCAAAAGTTAATATCAGTTTTACTGTAATACAATTATAAAACAGCAGAATTTTATGGTATGAATCATAATTCCAAAGAGATTTATGAAATAAAAACAAAAAATAAATAGTATTTTAGTGAAATTATTACCTAACGCCAATTAAAAATATTTTTAAAAAACTGACTACAAAACCTTAAATGGATAATCCACAGAAAGGCATTACTAAAAAATATTCAAAGCTTAACCAAGCGTTTAAGTGTAATTGAAAGTCAAAATAATTATTAGCCTATTTGCATTCACTCTAATTTTTTTTTCTAAGTTTACCTCCTATTGTCGAATAATAAGATTCAGATACATTATCCAGTATACCAGTAAATCAATTATTATGAATATCAGTTATTCAAAACACAGCTGTTTGCAACATTTACAAAATATAAATAAGGTTGTACGTATTTAAAATTCAAAGAATTAAAATAGATTCACGAGGCTTTATTTTAGCGTCTTTTAATATGTATATCTTTTTTTTATAGATAAAAATTGTAATGCAATTTTAACATTACCAGTTTATTTTTCTATTTTCATTCTAAATCAGGTAATAATCATAAAAGTTTTAAATTGATTAAATTATTATTTTACGCATAATGTTAAAATGAAGCTAAGGATTAATCAAGTGATTAAATATGTAAAACCGAAAACGGATCATTCATAGAAATGCATTAGTTTAAAAAAATAGCCAAAGATTAACCAAAGGAATTAAGTATATTTGAGCAGTCAAGATAATGGTTCGTTCACTTTCGTTCTACAGATTTAATTTTCTAAATTTATCTCATGCTGTTGAACAATTAGTTCAAACAGATATGCCCAAAGCTTCATTTTTTAAAATATTAAAAGATGGCGTTCATTATCGAAAATATATATAGATTGGGCAGCAAAAAATTTCAAAATATTTCTTCAAGTCACGAAACCATTTTTTAAATTGCCTATTTTATCCGTGAAGAACTTGAAGGAATAATGCCTTGGAATACAGAATCACGTTCGATCCGGAAATAAACGATTATCATTATGAAGAACATTGTGGCAATTTACGAATGTGTAAAGCACCTTTTATAATCCTTTTTTTTTACAGTTTGTGCCATAGTGAGAAAGGAAGCATTTTTATCTATCCAGAATAAGGACAATAATTTGCAGCAATAGTTTAGAAAGAATAACGAGATATGACTCTTCAGAATACATAAAATACTGATTAAAAGAGAAAAAGGAATAATTTGTGTATGGATCTAGCAAAAATAATAATTTTCGAAAAATCATATTTTGATTAAATAAAATTTCAGAGAAATTTACAAAGCTAAAAAAATCTCTATTACAAATCAGTATGAACCCTTATTTTACGCCTTTAATAAATAAAGGGAATGACTAATGTATGCGTATATAAGAAAAGACTTAATTTCGAACGAAACGAAATGTTTTAAATGAAATAATTTAAAAAAAATACGTATTCAAACAAATTCGGCATTTAAAATAAACATATACCATTTAAATTAACACAATTTAAAAAAAAAATCATATTTTTGCTATGCATTTTGTAGATATAAGGATTTTTTCTCATTTTCTCCTGGATTTCTTAACTTCTAATGTATTTAAAACTTTAAAATGAAAGGAGAGTTTACAAGGATTATCTTGAAATGTCTTTAAATAAATAATTCACAGTGATTCATTAATGAAATACGTTTTTCAATATGAAACCCTTTAGCTGGCTCTAACTGTTACACTAGAACAGTAAGAGCTACTTAAGAAAACCTTAAAAACTAAAAGGATGAAATTCGGAATATTGCTTTTAAATCTGTCTCATCAATTTTTAGCTAAATTTCTACTAGAAAATGAGTTTGTTCATCTTGTATATAAAAAAGAATATTTATAATTACAAAAATTGAGATGTACGATGAATAATATATAATTTATCAATAGAATCATAGATGCGTAACAGATTGTGAACCTAATCTGAGAATGTACGACCAGGGAAACTGCTTCTTTCTTTATTGTCTTACCTGTAAACAGTATTATACAAAATACAGCATCTTCAATGAATTACTTGTATTAGATCATTTTCTGGCTACAATGGTAAATTTATAATAAACATTTTATCCTATTCAAAAAAGGAAAGACCTGAATTATTTAGTAAGTTTCCTTTTATTGATAGCAACAACCACGCGACATCACGATCTTTATTCACTATCTAAATTCCCTTTCATGCTTTGGTTCTCCTTCTTTGATCTAAGTTTTCTTCTTTATTATGCTATTATGTAAGTTTATTACGTGTCTTTACCATCGGTTAAATCATTCCTTCACTAGAAGCACTTGAGCACATTACTTCTCCTTTTGCAATTTTCATTTTCTTCTTCATTCTCCTGCACCCATCGGTTATCTCTTGTTGCACTATTCTCTAGTGTGATTTTATTCTTCGTTTGTGACCTGTATTTTGTTATTGTTCTGTTGACTACCTTATTCCTGTATATGACTCAATTGAAGACTGATTTTTCTGTGGTCTTGGCTTTTTGTATTTAGTTATTGATAACCTCTACCACCTTACACAAATATCGGTTACATCTTGCTGCGCTAGACTCTTTCATAAATTTTGGTTCTTCTATTATCTCTATTCTATTTCTGTTCAGCCATTTGCCTTGCTTTTACACAGGACTTAAGTTCTTTTGTGATTTCTGTTCCCTTCTTAATCTTAGTATTGAGAATAGTTACCATCTGAAGTCATCATCTGTTAATTTATCCTTGCTTTAGATTCACTTGTGACCCTGTTTCTAACTCTGAGACTTCTTATTCCTTAATAATCCTAGTGTAAATATCATTTACTATGTATAATTAAAAGCTATATCTTTTTGCAGATATTAAGAATATGCAGCATTATTATATCCAGGATTATCATTTTATTCTTTCAATATTATATTACATTCGTCTTTTTTGGAGAAAGGGAGAAAAGAATTTTTTTAATTCGAGATATTTTTAAGTACACACGTATTTATATGTGTGATGTATATGAGTCTAGATGAATTAGATTAGGTTTTAAATAGAATTTATTAAACGACTTCAAAGTAGTGCTCCATTTCAGCTAAAATAACAGCGGAAATAGGTTAATTTCCAGGAAACAAACAAAAAAAATACAAGAAGATTTCTACTCATCTACAATATCCTTTAAAAGCACAGATACATTAATTCCCCTAATTATAATATTACTGTGTGTACAGTGATTCAGGGAAATTTGCTTACATTGGAATTATTTTTGGAAGAGAACACAATACTTTAAAATACAGGGTACGCCAGAGACACTTATTTGAAAAAACTCCCAAACGATGAGTTGGGAGAGTAGAGGGTTGATAAGTAGTTCTACTGGAGGGGTATGTCCCCATTTATGCTGCTCTTTCTAGTCAGTTGACCTCATGCTCTAAAATAGTGAACAGTGGGCCTTCACCATCGATAGCTTCTTTTCTAACGTCGCTCACTAGTTGCTAAGCAACGTTCCTTCCACACTCGCTTTAAAATTCCTACTCAGAAACCCGTTCCTTTAAGTAATTCGATTCTGCCGTGGGTTGACTCATTTCGGGAGTGTCGCTAAATCCAGAAATGGATGTTAAAGGGCCACCAAAACGGGAAATTTCGAAAAAGTGAGGCAGTCAGTTCTGCGTTCAGCACGCAAATACGCAGCAAGCTATGGGAGTTTCTGACAATGTTCTTCGACAAATTCTCCATCAAGACCTTCAATTTCATCCTTATCAATTGGATATTGTGCAAGAATTAATTGAACGAATTTTTGTTTCTCGTCAAAGTACATGTGAAATTCTGCTTAATAACCTGTCTGAAAATGCGTTGTTTTTTTTTGTGTGTGTGTGTATGTGTGTGTGTGACAGATTCTTACTTTAAAATCCCTGGCTTATGTCGATCAACTATGGACAATCTAACATCAAGAACAACATTCGCGACGCCATTGCTAACATACCGATTGATATATTGCACTGCAAAGAGCGGACACGAACTTCAAAAATCGACTTCATCAGTATATGCACAATGGGGGTTGCCATTTAACGATGTCATTTTCAAAACTGTATGAAAAAAATTGGGATATTGTATTCTCAAATTAAAAAAACTTTTACTTTGATAAGTACTTTTTAATTACTTTTGTTTTTATTCACCTTTCAAATAGGTAAGCTTCTCTGGCACACCCTGTATATTATTAAACCCAACTAACACAATTTCAAATAATGTATGCTGGAATTTACAATTTTTTCATCCTATATAAATTAATTTTGAAATTTTCAAAAATAAATCACAATTTGTCTTTCTTAGAATGTACGACAGCATAAATTTTCTGTAAAATTGATAATTACAGGAAAATGATAAAAGTAATGATTGAGAAATAGAAGAAACCAAATTTTGACAATAAAATTATCTTAGAACATTTTATAAAAGCTTTTATTTCTGAAAAGATATACTTCAATCTTTATTTCATTTCCTTGTTTTTTTAAAAAATTAGTTGATATCCTTTAACATTTTCCTTTTCTATGTTTGGTAGCAAAACCAAACATTAATTCAAAAACATCAAAATAAGTACAAATAAACATCAAATTTTTAAGTATCTTCTTTATTTTTTTTCTCAGTTCTCTTTGTATTCTTTAAAACAGAGCGAATGGTTTGGCATAATTTGCCTGAAAATATATATTTACAGAGTCTCAAAAGTCAGTTAATTATAAACCTCTTCCATTGTTGCAAAGATCTATTTTAGTAAGAGTAGATGATATTACTTTTCAAGAACAAAAACATTTGATGTATGGAATTTTGTGGCTTTTACTCAGTTTCAAAACTGATTAAGAAACAACATACTTGTCTTTTCATAAATTTTTAAAGATTTATTAATTAATTGATTTTTTTACTTTCCTGAACACTTTTAGAGATTACAGTTGATCATTAAGAAATTTTATTTTTATTGAAAGTAAAACAATGGAATTTGTCAACATGGTTTAAATGATACCAACAGCATTTGGTCTTCTAAATTTGATTTTATAAAATTTAACTTCATATTATTTAACTATTTATTTTTTTATAATATTTAACTATTTATTTTTATATTATTTAACTTCATACATTTATACAATAAAATGTCAATGACGAGAATGATTTTTAAGTATTCAATTGTACTTTAAAAATTGATTTTTAAGATTCCCCATATTTTTTAATCCACAAAGAAATTCTGCATTAAAGTTTGATTAATTGTACTGAAACATACATCATCATTCCATCCAAAAATAACAACGCATTAATTTAATTTGATTTCTGTAAACTGTAGAACTTACTTTACCTAAAACGAATAATTAATTCACACTCATAAAACCATCAAAATATCTTATATAAAGTTGACAAAGTTCACTTTCCGTTAACTTAATAAATCATTCAAGACAGCACGAATCCACTTTAAATAATTAATTGAGCACACTTTAAAAAGTACTTCACATGAACAAATAGGTTTCTTTCGTTGGTTAAAATCTCAAGATTTAAATTGAAAGATTTATTAAAAGTGGCGAAAAATACCTTTTTTTAATTCTTTTCTGAATAAATGTTTTTTTTCTCTCCATCTTATTTTTTTCTTCCCATTTTCGTTGTGTCTCGAAAAAATTAACATCGAATTTTGAAATCTCAGGAAGCAAACTGTAATTTTTTCTTTGTATTATTCCAAACTTCTATTTTATTTCTTCGAACTTGTCTTGCCATACCCTCCCCTTTGTCGTCATATAATCTTTTGAAAAATATTTTTGAAATTTTAGTTAAAGATCTTGTTTGGAATTTTGGAAAAAACGTCATTTATTTATTGAAGTGTTTCAACATTTATTTACTACTAGCGGGTGACCGAGCTCCGCTCGGAGAAAACAGGTATCGAAGCTAACTCGAAGATTTAAATTTTCAATTATGATTTATCAAAACCATACATGCCATTAGAAAATTTGTGAAATCATTGGTGAAAAGATAACCGGTTAAAGTGCACCATTGTAAACTATTCTAAACAAAGTTAGAGTTTGGAAAGGGAACTATTCTATACAAAGGTAAAATAAAGGTAAAGATTGAAGTGTGTTGAAGTTCAATATTTTTGACAAATTTATTTAGAAAAACCAAACATATATACATACATAAGAAACATATTATAAACCTATAACAGCATAAACATAAAATTTTATTAGTTCGTCATATTGGCTATAGATGGCAGCACGTTACCGCTTGAAAATTTAAGTAGCCATTACAAAGCCATTATACTAATAAAGTTTGAAAATATCCTATCTGTAACTCCGAACTGCTCGACCGTAGCGCTTCAAAACCGGCGCCAATCGATTCCTCGTGGCCAAAACCCCAGACCCCCAAGTTTATCGGAGTTTATCAATTCTGGGGCGATTTTCGACTTGGCAACCATTCCTCGTATTATAGTATTAGATTTATTATCCAAGAAAGAATTTATATTCTCTAATAAGCGATGATTCAGTTTGTGATGCAGCTCAGGTGCGTAGTAAAAATTATTTGGAGTAAAAAATATTTCTGCATTTTATTTAAATATTTTGTACTTCCGTTTCTTTCTTTGTTTGTTAATAAATTCTTTTTATTATTATTTCTATTCAATTAAAATATATATGTCCAGAATATGTTATTTTTTAAGTTTATGTTTCCAAAAAAATGAAGAAGACGGCAAATATATCTTATTTACTCTTGCTTTGATTTCCTTCATGTTTTATTAGATGTTGTGTCTCGGGTTTTTAATTTCTTAAGTCAGTTTTTAAAAGTTGCTGCTGAAGGAATTTAAAAGATGGATTGTGTTATAATAAGATAACGATAATAAGGGGCTGTATTGCGAATGAGATCAGTAGAAATAAAAGGATGTATAAAAATAGAAGAATCATAACTACGAATGATGAATTTAATATACATGATATTGCCGAATTCGACAGACATATACAGAGATGATACAGTACACGTCCAGAATATAAAGAATTAATATACAACATGGGATCCCAAATGAAGTTTATTTGGTGTAAATCGCAGAAATTTGGGTAATCAGAGAACTGCTGAAAACTGGAAAAATTCATTTAAAAATAACAAATAGTGTAACAACTATGGTTTTTTTTCTGTTTTTTTTAAAGTGAAAGTACATCCTTAAAAGTTAATTTCAATCTGGTAACATGCAGATTTGATGATATAGGAGATCGTAAATGACTGAAAAGGAGAAAAAAAATAGCTCAGAGCCCGTATTTGAAAGAAAAAATATTTAAACTTGAAGAAAAATAAAGGCTTTAAAATGTAAGAAATTCTACAGTCTATGATTTGATATGAGCGTGCAGTCTGAGAAATGGGGAGTTTTAAAGATATTAAAAAAAAACTAAAATGGGAAAAGAAAATATTGCTGCAACCTCATTACCGATGTTCGCAGAGAGCATTTTCAAATTCAGAAGACAAATTCAGGGCACGGATAACTGGCATTAAGTAGAGAAAAATTGTCAGGAAACATCAGGTCAATAAAGTCGTTTGAAATAACATCTACCACAACTAAAGCAACAGAACTAGATAGCATAAGCCCAGCAGGTGCTTTGGAGAATGTATAGTAACAATTGACCTAGTAGATCCATTTAACCGATTACTTCATATATAAATATTTTAAAATACTTTATTGTCATACTTATTACATAAAGTATTTTTAAAATATTTTATTATCATTTAAATTTAAGCAAATCATCTAATTTGTGATACGACATGCAAACAATATTATATATATCAATTATTTCTATTTCAGCATTCGTGTGCTAACTGGCGAATGAATTATCCGACAATAAAATGGAAAAAAAAAATAGTAAGAGATATAAAAAAATAATTCGATTCCTATTTAAGTCAACAAAGAAAATGTTTATTTTAGTTACTGTATAATAAATAATTGTCCAAAAATTATGTATTTCGTATTCAGCTATCATTCATCACTTTCACATGAATAATACTGAAATTCGTGCTTTTTCCTATTGAGATACTGCCTGTTGATTTCAATTTTCATTACAAACTGCTAACACTCTATTTAAAGTATTGAAAACTAATTAAATGGGATTAATGAACTAATATTTGATAAAAATAAACTTTATTAACATGAAGTGTCATTCACTACAATTTTATAAATAAATTTATTTGAACTCGAGTGGAAAGAAAAATTGTAAAAAATATAGTATTCATTTTTTTCAAAATTTAATTTAACACTTTTTACATACATGGGAATAACTTGCAAAAATTTAATATTTTGTTTGTACTATATAGAAATATGTTTTGGAGTCGGTTTTCAGTGAATAATTTTTGAATTATCTGTCGCCTAATTTGTAGTTTTCTTCCCTTGGAAATCACAGTTTTATTGCTTAGCAAGCGCGTTTTTATTAAAAATTAATGAAGCAAGTTAAAATATTGTTTGTTTATTCGATAAAGATTTTTGGTTCTAAGATACTTAGGTAATAATAAAATAATGCAGAAGAATGTCACATTTGGCGATTTATCTCAAACTAAAGCTACAACTCGATTTCCAAATTATACCTTCTCAGAATTCCTACAAATTGTCTTAATTAATTTAAGTCATTAACCAGTTTAAACCGGTTTGAAACAAGCACGAGACTATCAGATTACTCACGCATCGGTATTTAGAAAAACGATGTGTTTTTTTCATCTCAAAATTGGTTGAGCTCGAAAACTTTGTTTGCCAACTAGAAAAATTGAATATAAAGTTAAAAAAATTTTTTGACTACGTATTGTCTCTCATCTTGTATTATTTTACATCTTAAAAATATTTTTTTATGAATGAAAGATATATTCATTCAAAACTAATAATTTCTGAGTTGTCTTAAATGAAACAATTTATTAGTTAATATTTTTCCTGAAGGAAACATTTTAATTCTTTCAAACGAGCAATATCGCTGGTGGAAATGACATTCGGCAATTAAAGTTCTGAAATAACTTCAGGCTTGTTCATTATCATCATTATTTTCTATGACTAGAAAAATGATTTAAATTTAAAAAAATAAGCTGTTGATAGAGATAAAAGTCTAGAGAAATTTAGGAGGATAAATTGTTTTCCATTTTGCATATTTTTTTTAATGAAACGCATTATCAGAAAACTACTAATTGAAAATCAGTTTCCATCGCCTCCTTGCATTCTTTTAGAATTTTATTTTTGTTAAAATAAATTTGGGATTCTTTTTATTGGAAATTCCGATATATTTGTAAGACATTCAAAGCCATTTCAGTTTTGAGAGTACCATTGCACCTTTTTTTGAACTATAAATATTCCATTATTTACAAAATGTTTCGACAGTTTAAAAAGAAATTTAATGCAAAAAATATCTTGGAAAGTTAAGAAAAACAATGAGAAAATATCTATTTCCAACCATTATAAAGCCTTATCTATACAATTAAATTTTTTCTTTAATTATTTTCTTACTACTTATACTTATATTTTCGGAAAAAAATATAAATAAGGTACTTTAAAGTGCTGAAATTATTTTAATTAAATTAAGGAACAAAAACTCTACACGCATGGCTTTATTTATTGCCAATAAATATAATTGACAACTTACCCTTTCTTTTGCTTGTTGTTAAACTACAAACGAAATCAACTTGGAGTTATATCAAATGTGAAAAGTTGTACTTTAAAGACAAGGCGATTTAAGTTCTTTTTTTAAAATTTTATCGATTTTTTTCTTATGTTATTCACTTTTGAATGCATTTTTACCAATAACTTTCAAAAGGATTTTTGACGTACGTTAGAATTTAAGGACTAATTACTAGAATTTCTAATAAAAATATTCATCTAGTTCTAACATAAAATAACATTTGTCAAGCAATATTTGTATAAAATCATCAAACATTTGATTTATTAATACAGAAACAGAACCTTTTCTAAAAACTCCTTTTTTACCGTAGTTCTTTTGTAGTTCGTAACTTTTTTTTCTTCTGTGTCCCTAAGAAAAATTAGTTTCGGATATGACGCTATCGAAGTGCAAATAGTCATCTTTCCATCGTGATAATCCTAAACTTTCTTTTTCTTCGTAGCTTTGCTGTTATATCCTCCTGATATCAACATAATAATCTCGGGCGAGATATTGCTGGAATGTGTTTTCAAAGGCTTTCTTTTTAGTAAGAATATTGACGTGAGGAAGAAATGAAGTGAAAAAGAAGTGCTATTTCGAGATCTTCCTAGGCTGATTTTTTGTGGAGTTGAGTTGTATAGTGCGTTATTATGCGAATGAAAGAAATGAGTGCCATATATTTCTGCTGGAGACGTTAGCGCATTTTCCTAGAAAAAAAATATAGGAATAATTGCTAAATCTTAGAAGATAATTGCTTAAAGTATGTGATGAATTTTTTGAAACATTTTATACAATATTTATAATTTTCGTTTAACATTGTTTGAAAAACATCTGAAATGAAGTATATATCAATTAAAAGCAAAAAGTGATTGGAAAACATGGGCATTTTTTAAATATACAAAGACGTAAGAAACTAAACACTTTTTATCGAGAAGTGTTTTAAGAAATTATTCACAAATTGGGGTATATTTTATATTTCTTGAATTAAGAAAAAATCAATTTA
>JAPMOQ010031393.1:104753-136215 GCA_026543055.1 Argiope trifasciata
ATTGAAAGATTAACCAAGTGATTAAATCTGCAAATCCGAAAATGCACAGAAATGCATTAATAAAAAATAATCCAAGAATAACCAAGTAATTAAGAATAATTGAAAGTCAAGAGAATTATTGACTTATTTCCTAAGGTTTGACAATTTTATTTTCTAAATCTACTTCATAACAGCTAATATTTAAATTCAGATTAGTTTTTTTTACCTCATGTATGCCAAATACTTTAATTTTAAAGAAAATAATTCTCTAATATAGGTATATAATGATTAATTATATACCAACCATTTTAATATTAAAAAAGGACCTACATTATCGAAGGCGTATAAGAAATCAAAACAAAAAAGCAGGGAAATATTTTTTTACATTAGGAAATCATTTTTTTTAAATTACTGATTTTATCCATACAGAATTTGATGGAATAGCACTTAGGAGTGAAGAATCACTTTCGATCTGGAGATAAACGATACTCATTATGAAGAACGTGTGGGAATTTACCAATGTGTCTCCAGAGATAAGATAAAATACCTTTTGTGTTCTTTTTTCTGTATAGCTGGTGCCAAGGTGAGAAAGGAAACATTTCTATCTACTCAGAATAATGATAATATTTTGAGGCAATATGTTTTGAAAGAATAACAAGATATGACTGTATGGAGTACATAAAATATTTGCTTAAAAGAATAAAAGGTGTCTTTTCTTCACCGATGAACCAAGAACATAGGAAATTTGTTTGAATTATTAGGTACTGATTTTAATAAAGTTTCAAAAAAGTTCATATAAGTGATAGAAAATTATCAAATTATTCTTGCAAATCTGTAGTTGTCTATAAATTTAAACTTTTAAGAATAAAATGACTGAATATTTTTGAATGTCATATACAAGAAAAAATATTTTTAGAATGGCACTAAAGCTTTTAAAAGGAGTTAAATTCTCTTTGCAAAGGAAACATGTTCAAACAGTTTCCTTTTATATAATTGATAAATTATTTAAACAAGCACAAACCTGTAAAAGTTTTATTTTTATGTATTTTTTTTAAAAAAATGTAGTGATTTCTTGTGATTTTCTTCTGAAAAAAATTTATTGGTTATGGATTTAAATTTTAAAACGAAAAGAAAGGTTTAAAAGAACGTTTTTGTTATGTACTGTACATAAATAATTTCATTGATAATAGTACTTAGTCGTTATAACCTAATTTCTAACATGAAATCCTTTATCAGTCGAAACTTTCTTGGCATAGAGACACTGAAGACCACTAAAAACCTTAAGAAATTATAGGCTTTAATTTGGTATATTACTTTTGCATCAGAATCATAAATTTCTAAACAATTTTGGGCTAAATTTATGACATAAATTATGTTTATGTATATGTCTGTATAAGAAATATAATATTTACCATTGTGAACACTTAGACAGCAGAGCATATAATTTTATCATTGAAATCATAGATGGATATCATATTGTAAACATTATCTGTCATTGTTAACATCTTTGTTTAGTACCTTGCATATGAACCCTATGATGTAAAATACAATCCGTTAAATAAATTATTTAAATTAGAATATTATCTGGCTAGAACGGTAAATTTCTGATTCAATTCAAAGAAAAAAAAACAACCAAATAGCTTAGTCAGTTTTCTTCTGTAAAATATCGATGCTCATTTTCTTCTTCTCAATACCCTTTATTCTTAAGTAAGCCGAAACTGCGCATGTGCCAGCTACTAGATATTTACGTCACTTGTATTCTATAAAATTTAAGAACCATCCGATGCAGTTACAAATTTTAATTCCATGTTCTTAGCTATCAGTAAATGCAAAATAATCGTTTGCGAGTTGTCGTATATATAAACGACTTTGGTGTTTTGCAATATCACCTGCAAATCTCCAGCATCTTCATTAATTTGTTGTTCATAGCAATCATAATATATTACTTTATTCCTGATGTCTCACTTACAGGTTACGGTTCACCTATGTTTTCTTCTTAATTCTCTTGTTGTTACAATAGGTTATCTTATTCCTGGGCGGGTCTCATTTGGTGACATTACTTCTCCTATTGTGGTTTCAGTTATTTTTCTTAATTCTATTGTTAGTATCAGTTACCATATTACATCGCTACCTTACCTGCTCGAGACTCAATTTCGAGATTTGGTTCTGATTGATTTTTTGTTGTTTCGATTGCCTCATTGATATCAATCTTGATATTGATATCAGTTACAACCTGAAGTCATAATTCATTAACTCCTCAGACTCACTAGAGATAACGTTTCCTTTCCTGTTTCTGCTTTCTTAATACTTCTTAATAATAATTGAGCAATTAAAAATTGTTTTATCTACTTCCAGATGTAGCTTTATGCTCAGTTTAGAAAGAAAAATGAAACAGTGAAAACTAGTCTAATGAAACCATCATGTAGAATGCTATCATTATATCATCTATTTAAAATTATTTCATTACATATTTACAAGCAATTACATGTTTTTTTTCTCTTTTAAAAAGTTCTTTTAAAGTATATATATAGAAGGAATTTTCAATAATTTTTTTGTCTATTCATTAAAATAAAAGAAAATAAGAATCTTACTCTCTACTGGATGGAAAATAATTTATAAACATTATGTTTGGTTATTTTCAAAAAAACATTTTTAACTATTTATTATTAGAAAAAAATGTTTCTGTTTAGCAATTTTAATTGATTTTTAGTTTTTTAATGATATAAAATTCCTTAGAAAAGTGAAAAAATTAGAAAAATTATTGATTAAAGACATAGTATTAATCATCTTACATAAAAATGTCTCATTAAAAATATTTAAGAATGAAAAGCATTTTTGTAAAAAGATATGCAATCAGTAGAAACATATTTTTTTTCGTGATATATTAAAATTAAATATTATTTTGTAAATAAAACGTTTAAACAATTAAAATAGGTTTGTTCGTTTTGTCTCATCATTTGATTACATAAAAAAATCTCGTTAGTAATAACTATATATATTATATTATTATTCTCGAAATGAACAATTATTTCTTTATAAACAAATCCAATTTTAATGCATCTACGTAGTTTCATTCAAAGAAACGGACGAAGCAAATTTCTACGAATTGTAATTATTTAGTTGAATATTTAATTAACTTTGATCTTTAAACGCATAATGAATGCAGAGAAATTAATGATCAAGATTCATTAAATTCTCTGCTTTCCCACGATTCATTAAATTTGGTGTAGATCATTTCCAAAATATTAGGCAATCGAATAAGATTGATTGTAGATTATAAACAAAGTGATGAAGATGGAAAATATATTATGAAGGGAAAAAGGGAAAAATATATTATGAACATCATTCAATTATTTGTTCTCTATGGCCCTAAATTCGGATATGGACGTATTTTTGTCTACGTATTTATAAATTTTAACAGAAATCATACATTTTATGATGAAAAAATTTCATTATTGGCATATTTATTCTATAATTAAACAAGGCGAGAAGGGAAAAATATATTATGAACATCATTCAATTATTTGTTCTCTATGGCCCTAAATTCGGATATGGACGTATTTTTGTCTACGTATTTACAAATTTTAACAGAAATCATACATTTTATGATGAAAAAAATTTCATTATTGGCATATTTATTCTATAAGTCAACAAGGCGAGAAATATTTTTTACAATATCAAGTACATATCGAATTACTAATGCCTTTACTCCAAATTATTCTTATTCGGTCATTCTATTATCAAATGACACAGGTTATGAATTATGAAGTAAGTGATTCCTAATCCCCTATGTATATCAATCACATTGTGATTTATGAATTCCTAGTATTATGAATCAAGTGATTTAAAAATCAGAGTCATTGATGCATATTAAGATGATCTAAATTTAATTACAAAAAGCATAGATATAAGTTTTGTTCTCTTTTTTTTTCACCGTTTTTTATTTTTAATCTTGCATTTTTATATTCTTAAAATATTTTGTTACATTTCATTCATATAAATTTTCAGTTTTATTTATGCTTTAAAATGAAAAGCAATAAACTTAATTACTTTCTCATTTAATATGTAGTTGTGGTTTCTAATGACACTTGGCACTGACATTGGCAACCCACCAACTAAAGAGTCAGCGATTTAAATCCGAATTTTTTGCGTCTCTTGTTTTTCAGTAGCCTCATCTAAGGCCAAGAGTACCTCTTAGTTACTTACAATTCAAAACCCTTTTTATGGGCTCACTTCATTCATATATTTCGTTTACAGATTGTGCTTTAGATCTGGCTGAAAGAACGATCACAGTTGAATCAGTACCCCCTGTGGCATTACTCTCAACATGGAAGATTTTGCGACCATGACAGATTTATATGCGTGTGCGAGCCACCACACATACGAAGGCCTTCAGTCTGTGGGGTTCGAATTCACAGCCTGAGGGATGAGAATCCAATGCCCTTTCATTTCTCTTTGCAAAAATTAAAGACACTTAATGAAATTGTTGTAACAAACCATCAATTTTTTTGCTAGCTAATGATTGAAATTTTAATGTTTTGCATGTTAGTTGGTTACATAAAAATACTGAACATATTTTTTGTTCTTTAATTTGGAAGATAAGAATTACTAAAATGTAATAAAATAACTTTTCTCTTTATTCAAGTAAATTTTGTCTAAATTTTCCGTTATACTCTTGAAAACAGACCTTATTATTATTATTTTTTATTATTTTGCATTTAAATAAAACTATACAAAAACTTTGTTTATGACTCGATACTTAAATACACTTTTGTATCAAACAATTAAGAATGTTAACTTTATTTATGTTTCATATTTTGTTATATGTAATACTACTGTAACCAATAAAAATAAGAATCTGTTTGGAACTTTTGAAGAAATATATTATATTATTCTACATTTAATCAATTTTTAATTTCATGTATAATCAACTCGATAACGCGCAATGATCGAATGTCAACCTCAAAATTGTGCAATATTCTATTTAATATAAATCTAGCTTGATTTAAGGTGCCCCAAGATTATTGTTACACATTTTAATAGGTGGTAGGGGACGTCACAAGGATTTAGCTCTGCTTAACAAACTATAATGTTAAACGTCTTTGTCCGGTGCTCCATTTCCAGGTCTACGTTTTTGCAGTTATTGAGCTGCCATCGCTCACGGAGGAGTGGGGAATATTTTACGAACACCGAACTGGTGATTATGTACCTGATTTACGGATTTGCTAAAAAAAATGCAAAAGCAGCAGGGATATCGTACCGCGAGCGGTACTCACATACTTATGCACTAAATATTAATTAATTTGCTTCATAAGTTGTGTGAATATGGATAGTGAAGAGGTAGTGTGCAGAGTGAGAGCGTCTCGCATGTGATTTGAACTCTCAGCATGGAACAAAACGTGTTGGATACCGTTCGAAGGAATCCCAGTACCAGCTTGTCCCCAGTACCATCTCTCACCTTAAGGTAATCGACTACGTTCAATGGAAAATTTTTGAAACATTTGATTTTTAAAAAACTTTTTTTGATTTTCAGATGTATTCTCAATTATAAACTCTATAAATACAAAAACATCATTTGAGAATATATTTTGAGAAATAGGAAAATTTGGGGTAAATTTTAGTGAAATTTAATCAAAACGGTTAACATTCTACACGAAATTGTAATCCAACAATTTTATTTTTCTTTGTACACAGGTTATAGAATATAATGATAAATGAAATGAACTAAAATCTAAAAAACATTTTGAGATGCAAAGAAGTGACGGGTAAAAATATACGTATACATGCATTTTTTCCATAAATTCGCAACTTAATTTTTCTAAAAACACCTATAAATGAAAAAGTATTTCACCAACAATAAAACTTTTGGTTCATTTCGTTGTCCATATTATTTAAAACACACCCTGAATTTTTTTTGTAAATACCTCTATTAGTTTTTGAGATACCATGTTAATGGTGGATAAAGTCAAAGACAAATTTTAACTGAAAAATAATTTTTTTTAAAAATTCCTCTAGATAATAGGTTAGACCTTCCTTTTCTAAAAAAAAACAAACTGTTTTGGAAAGAAAAAAGTCTGAATGACAAGAAATAACACTTTTTTTAAAAAATCACCAATGTGGTTGAATACCAGCGTTTTCAACGTAGTCACTTTAAAACAACTTTTAAAGTGTGTTTCAATAATTCTGGGTCACCATGTACTGATTTCCAGTACAAGAGTTTTATTTCTACTTATTATCATAACATCTAGAGGAAATGTTATAAAATCCTGATTATATATCGCACAATAATTACAAATATGTTTTCCATCAAATGAATATTGTTTTTATAGAAGAGAATAGTCATTATACAAATTGAAAATAATAAGCAAACATTTTTGAATTTATTAATTGTAAATACAAAGGGATTGTAGAAGCATTTGATTATATATAATAACTATATGTCTTAATGCTGAAAATATATAAAAATACATACTGATTTCTTGACCATCATGAATAATGAGATTCAGTAAGCACGAATGAGTGACAGATAACTCCAGTGCCGTATCCCTTAATTATGGGGATGAAAATTCCTATTCCCTCTTTCGGTACATGTAACGTTGAAACATTGGATTCTAAGAGATATCTGTAATGCTTGAGCTTCTAACGTACAACCTTATACATATCTAGATTATTTTTTCTCTTTACTCTTTACATAATTTTTGTACAATAGTATTCTTGTATTAACATTGGCCATTTTGTTAATGGTAATGATTTAAAATGTCTATTAAGAGGTGTACACCTTTTTTTCCTGCTCCTAAACTAGTTCTTTTCTTCAGACTTACTAATTAGGTAATATTAATCTTGATTATTCATATAATCGGTATTAATATTACCTAATGAAATTTCCTAATTTCCATAGTGTCTGATAGAAAATATTATAGCAGTGTCACATAAATAATTGAAATATTGTAAATGATAATATGTGTGAAATATAATAATAATTGTACATATGAGCCGTTTAAAAATATAAATATATACTAACTAAGAAATCGTCCTAATTTATAATACCTGTAAAAATGATTAACAGATTAAGTTTATTTGCACTTACTAACTTGTACCTCCATTTCAAAGTCATAAACAAATTTTAAAAACTTTAAACTCATCAATAATGGTTATTTTTTCAAAAAAATTTGGCTATAATCCATTTAGAATTGTTAAAATTATGTAATTAAAAATTATTTAACACTAAAACTGTCGCGAATGGTCAAATGGCCATTTCCAAGCGGCATTTTCAATATTTTTGGAAAATACCGGTATGCTTAGTGTTGAAAGAACGCTGATTTTAGAAAAAAAAATTTGGCGCAACAAATAAAGAAATATTCAACATGCGCAAATCGGATTAATTTGATTTCACTCTTGTTCAAAATTAATACCCCATATATTGTTAAAAATAGAGCAATATCTCATGAAAATTTCTTTATTTTGAAAAATTAATCTATATAAGATTCAATTAATGATTATTATTTTTTTTCAGAACTTTTAAATGAATTTCAATCATCTTTTATAAAATTTTACGAAAAAAAATTCCTTTAATATCTTAAAAAGTATAGCATTTAATGAAGTTACTTAGAAGTAAATAAAGTAATTAAATGTCAAAAATGATGAACATTATTACTTTATGCATCGATATAAATATTAAACAAATATTTAACAACATAAATTTAGAAATAGAAACACAAAGCACAAGCGAACCATAAATTTTGTTTAGTCTCAACTAATACGTTTTTGATCAGCAAAGGAATATTTATTCATATTTTATACTGAAGTATTTTATTCCTCTTCTCCACCAACTTTCAAAATTATAGCTGCAGAGGGAATAAACACGGGGCTATTTATTCAACAAAACTGAAACTTTCCGCATGAAAACTGGGAAACGCGGAGAAAAATGCGAGGCGTTACAACTTCCCTCGGAATTGGAAGTTCCGGAACTTTATATGACTTTTGGGTGGGAATAAGTTCCGAATAATAAAAGCGAATAAATAATCCGGAACTCTTGATATGTCAAGATATGTTATTGTTTCTGCGAAGGCCCATAATCCAAACAACAAAAGACCCCTTGCAGAAAAATACGCTGGATGGCAAGAAGCAAGAACAGAAACATGACTTCGGCTTAACTTACGATATAGGTTTGACTCTGGCAACTTCTTGGATCTAAACGAGAGATATGGGACAACTTCAGACAAAAAAATGTCCGTTTCTTTTATTTGCAAGAGACGGATGTAATTCTTTTAGCGATATATATATGCTTTTCGTAAGATCAAATGGATTGGTTCTGCAAATGAACTTTATGAGTATTGTCAGGATATGTGCTGGTAGATTATTCTAAAATATTTCGAAATTTACAGATTTATTTTCTGGAAAAGAAAAATAGAAAATAAAATAACCCGAAAAAAAGCTGACATTAATGTAGCGAAAGTTTCTTAGAAAATCTCACAATTTTTCTAATTACAAATTCTTTTGAATGTTTTAACTAGTCTAATTTATTTTGAAGAAGTTTGATTGAATATAATACAATATATTTTTACAGAACGGTTTATATAAATTGTCTGTTTTAGACACGTAAAAGTTCAAACAAAGAAAAATGTCAAAATATATTAATAGAAATTTTATCAATTTATTTTAAAATTTTAAAATTAAATTCAAGAAAATATTTTTCTATCTGAGCATTATAAGATGTATAAAAAACCATGATTTGAGGAATTTATTAATTTGACACAGTAAAAAAATTAGTTCATCCTTAAAAACAATTTCAATATTTATTATTTTTTATTAAATTGTTTAAGCGTAATATGCGACTTACATTTATTATATTATTATTTTCATTTTAATTCTAAGTCTAAGTAATAATTTGAAAGTACTATATTGATATATTTGAAAATAATATATCGAAGCCTAAAATTCTTTGCGAGTGGATTTCCTTGCAAATTATGACCAATTCCTCACCAAGAAAAAAAAATCTTTAATCATCACCGCTCAGAAATCGGCCTTGCTCAATGTCTGGGATCACATTTTTTTCGGGTGTTATAACAAAAACCCTCTATCGAATGAAATTAGAAATTTAAAAGGATTATCGTTTTAAACAGTATATTATTAAAATGTATATCCTCTAAATTATCTCAAATTTTGATTTTTCATGTAAATTATTTTGATTATATGGCAATATTAAAAGGACAGCTGGTAGTATCAAAAAGTAATTTTTTTACTCAGCCATTTCCTTCAACCGTGTTCACTGTTTTTCTTTTCTTTGGTTTGACAATTTTAACGTTTTTAACAATATAATTAAATTTAAAACAAATCAAATGATTCATTCATTTTATTATATATAGATTATTTTTTTAATTTCTCAAATATTCTCATTGATGTCAAATTGTAACAGCTATAAAAATTAATAAATTTTTAAAATATTTTAATTATTAACAAGATTTTAAAAAAGATATCCATATGTGTTTTCATCAGTAAACATATATTGCTTATAAAAACAAATATTGCATGCTTTCTGTTTTCCTCTATATTATATATTGCTTATAAAATGATTAGACTCCCTAAATCCCTAATTTTGATTTAAAAATCACGTTTTTTTTTCTGGAATATATTATTTATTATAACTTTTATAATTCACTATCAGCATACAGATTTCACTAAATACCGTTTTTTAAGATAAAAAGCTTTCTTTACAGTACAATAAATGTTTATCCAAAAATTTACCATTCAGCATTTCTTCGCACTTTAAAAAAGTACAAAGAAATATCACATATTATTTAATTTCTACTAAATGTATATTATAGTACCTATAAAAATCGCAATGCAGTAATTTAATAGCGTGCAGTATTTATTAAATCTAAAATGAATAATTAATCTCCACTTATAAAAACATCAAAATATCTTAGATAAATTTAACAAAGTTCACTCTTCGTTAGCTTAATAAATCATTCAAGACAGCATAAATCCACTTTAAATAATTAATTAAGTACACTTTAAACAGTACTTCTCATAATCAAACAGTTTTCTTTCTTTGGTTAAAATCTCAAGATTTAAACTGGAAGTTTTATTAAAAGCGATAAAAAAACATACATTTTTTAAAATTCTTCTCTGAAGAAATTTCTTTCATTTTCTCTCCATCTTATTTTTTTCTTCCACTTTTCGTTATGCGTCAAAAAAAAAAAAAAATTAACATTGGATTTTGCAATCTCTGAAAGCAAACAGCAATTTTTTTTCTTTGTATTAATCCAAACTTCTCCCTTTCGTCCTAGTTATTTTGCCACACTTCCCCATGTCATCAGATAATCTCAAGAAAAATATTTTAGGGAATTTTAGTTAAAGATCTTGTTTGGAGCTCAAGAAACAACATCATTTATTTATTGAAGTGCTTTAGCATTTTCTTTTTATTTTTTCTAGCATTTTTATCTGAGCAGGATTTTATATTCTTTAACAAGCAACGATTCAGTTCGCGGTGCATTTCAGGTGCACGGAGTGAAAAATGGAATAATACATTTTAATTAGAAATATTTTTTCCCTCTGTTTTCACACTTTATCTCACTTTGTTTGTAAATAAATTGTTTTATTCAATTAAAATATATTTATGTTTCCTGAATATTTTTTTATGTTTACAAATCTAAAATTGAACTCGCAAAGATAGCGATCTACTTATTCATACATTTTTCCTCATGCTTTCTTCTGGATTGTGTCTCGTTTGTTTAATTTCTTGATAAAAATGTGTGCTTTATTTTGTTCAAAAGTTAACACTTTGAAATCTCATTGGCAGTGCACTTTTTCAATATTTCCCGGAAAATAATTATTTATTTATGCATTAATCGACTGACTTTATATTGACTCACTGAATTAAAGATCAATAGAAGAATTTTTTTGGGGAAATAAAAATTTTCAATAGACTGATAATATTAAATTATTTATATTATGAAATGAAATGCCTTTATCAAAGACAATTATAACTATTTTATGTAATTTTTGACATAGTTTTTGTCATTGTTAACTCTGAGGTTAGTTTCTGATGTTCTTATAAAATGATTTCCTTATGCATTATACGTATTAAAAATTTCAAAACATTAGTCTTAAAAGAATTTTTGGAAAAAAGTTGAAAGAATACGAAATATTAATGCAAACTTCAAACATGCCTAATATTTGCAATTCTTAAAACATATTCTTATAATACTTCAAATTATTTCAATAATAATATTATAAAATCCCTATAATATTTGAAATTCTAATTGTAAATAGTTCATATTTCTCCTTGTTCAGGTTTTAAATACACTGATTTTAAATAAAATACTTTTTTTCTGTAATCTATAAGGAGTGTGTAATCTAAAATTAACAAGAAATCTAAATTTCTAATAATCTGGTAATATGAATTTTTACCTTATCTTATTCTTTCTTAATTGCATAAAATATCCAATGCTAATAAAAGTAAAGTAGATAAATATAGGCTTAATAACTTAGTTTCATGGCTTAACCACAAACTAGCCACACACTCATCATCTGAAGACATATAAGGGAAGAGGTGGCCTTGTGGTAAAGTTCCAACACCGAAATCCACCGAAGAATTGCCGTGTGAACGAGTCTGGTGTACGTTAAGTCCGTTCGGGTCATCGCCCTTCTGCTGCTCTGGCAGTTCAGTTGTCGTCCTCTTTATCTCACCGGTATAATCACGAGGCCTTTCCCCAAATAGCCTTTGTGAGGCTTTAAAACGAGACTTTAATATATATCGAATCCATATGAAAAAATTGAATGGTTATGGAATTAATAAAATAATTATTCAAAGGGTCACAACCGACCAAGTTGCAGGTAATCTTCGAAATATTTAAGAACGTTTATGAAGATTAAGCAAAATCTAATTTTTTTAGCTGTTTTTAATTATTTTAAATAATACGAGCTTGGATGCTTGTGAGAGAGAAAAAGTAATATAGACGTTGCACGGAAAAACAGTTATTTCATTTTGGAAACTAATGTGTACCATTTACTTCTGATTGATTAATTAGTAATGATAAAATATTGTATGATCAGTGGTTTAAGAACATTACCCATTGGTTATAAAATCTATTTTTCAAAAATAACTCTAATTGTTTGAATACTCAGAGTTCATTAGGAATTTACATTAATTCTTCATTTGCAAATTCAGTTTGGAAATTCAAATATGATGAAATTATATTTAATGAAATAAAGAAAATCTAGTTTAAATATATAAAATAAAAATCTTAGTAATTGTATATATGGTTAAAAATGAAAAAAAAAAATTAATTCATAATTTAGTGCTAATCTCGTCATTTGTTTTTCTTTTATCGGATGTGATGCTATATATAGAGAGATAGATAAGTAGGTATTTGTTTAAGGTGGCAGGTTGTGTGGAAGTTTCACTTTATAAATCTAAAGGCTATAATAATAAATTTATTCTAAGCATTTCTGTGTTTATATTTTCATTTCTATTGAAATCATTTTGAGAAAGATTTTTTTCTTCGCTATCAGGCAGAACAAATATGTTTTCAGATTATTCCAGCTTGAACCTTGTTGGTGTTAAAATAAAAATTCACGTCTTTTGAATTCTTTGAGACAAATATGTCATTCATACAAACAATAGAAAGTGTTTGTTTAAATTGAGATTAGATAAATATTTTCGAAAATATTAACAATACAGCCAAAACATGTTAACAATGCAAATAATTTATTTCCGAATCTAAGCAGAAATTGAAATTTGCATTGTTTGCCACCAACAAGTCCATTTATTATGGCAATCCTATTAACTGATTTTCAGAAAAATCTGTGTTAGCTTGTAAACGAAATTAAACCAAGACAAGGAAAACTGTCCTTAGTTTTAATTGTTTTATTCCTGTTTTAAAAGTTTCTTGTTTTTCAATGGATGAAAAAAAATTTTCCTCAAAAAATTTTGAACATTTTCTTAAAGACAAGAATTTTCAAAATTTATAAATTTTCTCCAAAAGACAACAAAAATAATCATCATATTTTCGTTTAGTTTTATCACTTAGTTATCGCTTATTTTTTTCGTTTAGTTATAAGTTTAGTTTAGATACTGTAAATTGAAAGAGCAGACCTAAAATAAATTCATGCGATTTAAAACGAATAAATGTTGACCTATCTTTTTTATATTAAATGAACTATTTTAAGTGTATAAAGCCTTTTCTTAATTCTCAAAAACATTAATAATTATGTGTTTGATATTCAATAATCATTTGATTTTCAATCACTATTGAATCTTTCAAGTTGCCAACAGAATTGAAATTTATATTTTTAGTCGAAGGAACTGCCGTCAAATTTAATTTTAAAGTTGGAAAATAATATAAATGGATAGAAAAAGCAAAGTTTAAAACACAACCTTTATAACTTCTCTCTCTTCTGCTGTTGACATATTAAGAAAAATGAAGAAATCTGTCTTTATTTTTATAGAAAAATATGCAAGTTTTTTGTCATGGAAATTCGTATATTTATATAAAAAATATTTGCTCAAAACTCTTCTGATTTTCTACCAGTACTTTTTATCATTAAATAATTAAGTGCATTTTTGAAATGTTTGAAAAACATTTCATACAAAAAAAGGGGTAAGACGCATTAAAAACTCAACAGCCAATAAGATCAACACTACAAAACGGGAAAAGACATCGTTCTTCTCGCCTCTCACTGGAGAGAGAATATTGTAGTCGAATATTTATAAGCCAGATAACTTCTTCAAGACAGAATGGTCAATTTTAGTCTTGTGGTCATGCCGTCTGGCTACGAGCCCTAAGATCGCGAGTTCGATACTAGCTGTCAGCAATAATAACAAAACATTTGTCCGAAATCTTTATTATGATAAAATATTTGTCTCTTCTATTATTTACTCAAACATAAAAGTAATTATTTTTGTCATTTTGTATTTCTACGAGGGGTGATCCAAAAAAAAAACTTACAAGCAGCAGCAGTGTTTGGAAAGCAGAAATTAAAAATGTGAATATTGTTAATCAAGGTTTAGATACATGGCATTGTCTTAAATGGGTCGTTCGAGGAGATAGTGTAAATATTTACACCTGAAACAGCGATAGTAATGACAAGACGTCTCTAGAAGTGGTCTCACACAGAAGTGCGACCGTTATACGATTTCTATGGGTGAAGATTGTACCCCTATCATACAAATAGGCTATCATAGGCAAATCGTTGAAATGTACGAGGGTGAAGAAATGAGTTGCTAACTGATGGCAAAATTGTGTCGTTCAATTGAAGCATTCAGAGAAATTCAGTTCTCTTATATTGGAGCCGCCACCATGCAGTTAGGTTTTGTCTCCCAGTTTATTTCGTTTCCTGGCTATTTCTTAATTTCAATTTTTATTTCTGTTTCCTGGTATGAAATAAACAATTATCCAAAACAAAGTTCATATCGAACGGAAGAAGAAGTTCAAGATGTTCAAGAAGTTGCCGAGAACAGGCTCAAGGAACAGAACATAATTATTACCAAGTTAGATTTAATTAAATTGATTCAGTGGTGTGATAAATGAATTGTAAACATTTTTTTGAATCATCCCTCGAATACAAAGCTAAGCTTATCAAATGAATATTTTGAGTTTTTCTTGTTATTTATATTAAATAGCAATATATGATTACAAAGTATTAATCTAACACCTGACACACAGAAAAATTTCATTTGAACATTAAAATGTATTGCATAAATTATTAATTTTACTATTCATATTTGCAATGATTCATTTCAATAAAACATTGTTTTCTTTTTTTTTTAAATTAATTGAACAAAAAATTTTAGTAGACAGTTTGAAAGAAATGAAGTTTTCATTGTATTGAATGATGTACATTATATTATGAATTTTATAACAAATATAAAATTGTATTATAATTAATTAGATTTTAGCAATTTAATAAATATTGATTTATTCATTGATCAAATTACTTACATATTCTTTAGACGATATTTTGTCTGAAAGTGGTGAAAATGCAGGCAATTCATATTTTATCCTTATAAATATTAAGTGTACAGTCATTTAGTATGTTTTTTTCAATAATATAATCTCAATTTATGTAATCGTTCTAATGTTTGTAAAGAACACTGAAATGTCACTTTTATAGATTTCTAGTAGATTATTAAATTGCAAAAATTATTGCAGAATAGGGTCGAACATTTTAGTACAGAAGTGTTAATTACAGTTTGTACTGTAAAAGATATTTAACGAAATGCAAAAATATTCTTTTCCATTTTTTCTATATAATTTGATATTTTTTATTCTCTTTTGTTGTAATGATATTAAAACAAGTAATATAAGAAAAATAAGTAAGTTCCTACTTAGTTCAATAAAGAATTACTTTATTTTAGTTATTTTTTAATAAATAACTATAATCAATATAAATGAACAAAAAGTTTCAAAAAATATTTATTAATTTTTGCAAGAATTTAATTCGCATTCTTCACTTTCAAGTGAAAAATACTGAAATCCTTGCATTTCACCAATGGAGCTATTGTCTGCTGATCTTAATTCCCATTACAAACTGCTAAAACTCTTTTTAAAGTATTAAAAATGCATTAAATTTAATGCATGAAATGATATTGGAAAAAACCTGAGTTAAGATCAAGTGTCATCCACTACAAGTTTTAAAAGATGCATCTGATCTTCAGTGGATGAATAAGAAGTATTTGTTTTAACGATTGAAGATTGAACAAGATGTATAAATATATATAAGAAAAATATGATGGAATTGTATGAATTGAAGAAGATACTACATTTTAATAGATTTATTTTATTTACATATATATATATATATATATATATATATATATATATATATATATATACGGAGTTATGAACTTTTTTCTATGAAACAGTTTAAGTCCTTACCTATTTTTGGCACTTTTTGCTGTAGAGTTACAGATAATAGATAATTGTATTCTGTATTCGTTAAGGACATTGATTTATTTGCAGTATTGTGATAGCTATTTTCATTTTGGCATTAATTTTTCAACCTTCAAAAATATTATTGTAATATTATGACAAATTAATATTATTGACATATGAAAAAAATTGACTTTGCGTAGTCTACTATGAAGGCAATATATAGTATATCTTTACATATGAAAACTATTCAAATTAGATTTATTATGATCAGAAGAATAATATATGAATGCTGCCTAATATGCATACTTTTATCTCCATGAATAAAGGAGATAGAAGGAAGACCGTTCTTCGAATGTCAGCAGGACTGGTGAAATAAATATTTACAAATTGGATGCATCAGCAAGTGGACAAATTACAAGTTTCAATTCAATTCATTGATTGTATAAGAATAATAATTATTTACCACTGATATTCATAAACATTGATTGAAGTAATTATTGAATTTTAAAATTACTTTTTAATAATTTTACTTTATTTTTTTCAATGAACAAAGGAAATATTTTGTTTATCTAAGAAGCCAAATATAAAAGAAGGCAAAAGAAATATATGCATGCTCATTTTTCAGATGTAAGGTTATGTTCTATGTTAAATACAGTTTATTTTATAACATATTACTAAATATTTGAAAAGTCTAAGATGAAATATTTTATTAAAACATTTTTTTAAAATTAAATATCATTTTTAAAAAAATTATGCAATGAAAATAGAGTAATAACATTATTGTTTGGGCTAATATTAATTTTGGTACTTTCTGACTCAAAACATTGAGTTTTGACAAATATGTCAGTAAATTGTGAAATTTTCAATTCCTGAAAAAAATTATATTTTTTAACTGAAATATATTTAAATTAATGAAAGTAAAAATAAGTTCCAAAATAATTTCAAAACCCTGTTTTATAAAAAATAGCAATATAACTCATTATTTTGACTTCTCCTCCTCTAGGAATAAAATTGCATGTTTTGTATTTTACATGTTATTCCCAAAACGCTTGCAACTTTGAGTTTAGAGATTGAATTTAGAAAATATTTAAAATGACTTCTCTTGAGGTACTAAGACTGAAAATTGAACTTAATTTGAATTATTTTTGATTAATTAATCCTTATTTGAAATTCATTATGAAGGAATCTTGAACTAATTTCTTTCTGGAATTTAAAATTATGGAAACTACTTAGAATTAAATTATGGTTATTTCATTTATTTGTATTTATGTAAATTGAAATTGAATTTCGAATACTATTTATTAAAACTGGTCAATATTAGTCAAAGCACAAAAAAGAATGAAAATTCAAAACTTTAAAGCACTCCTAATAAACCTTATAAACGTTGCAAGATTTAAATTTTTTAAAATTCTTTAAATGGCATTAAGAAGACCAAAAGTGTATATTCATGTGAAAAAACGTTTTTAAATTTAATTAATGAAATAAAATGTAAGCCAATTCTCAGTAATAACCCTTAATTTGCGTTGTATATTATTTAAATTAATTATTTTAATTAGGAATACAAAGTTGTGTGTTTCTTAACGATATCATTTTCTTTAAAACCACTTTGAACAAAGAACTTTTAAAGAGAATTAAAATACTATTTCCTAACATTTCAATACATTTCTCTTTTGAAATCACAATGAAAATTGTTTTTGAAGTAATAAATATATAATGTTGCAAACGTTTGAATATTTTCTATAAATGTGTTCAGAAGATTCTAAATATAATTTCTTGTAATAATTGCAGCATTTTATCAGAAATAATATATGTTTTATTTGTTTTACACAGTGAATTTTACAATTACATTCATATTTGCTGTGGGACAGTTTTTTAAAAAATGAAGTGGGCAATAAATTTACAATATTAAAAATATTTTTAAAAATTCCAAAGATCTACCAAACTGTTGGGCATTATGTAGTTAGTGAAAGGTTTTGTAACATTTAAATAAAAAAGTAATATCTAAAAATTATATTCCTACGAATTTCAACAAATTTAAATAATAATTTAGTTATTTATTTTTTATAATTTATTGATAAAACATCAGTTCAACGTAAAGAGGTTTTTTACCCAGAAAAGTAAATACTAACAGGAAATGTTGAAGAAGCTCGACGGTACCGTCTCAACATGTATATCTACTCTTAGATACATCTGCCCTCAAACTAATTCACGCTTAGGTTGAACAAACACAAGTAATAGGTGGAGCCGCAACCACTCTTCGGAACGCTACTCATTGAACAAAGTTATTTTCTTCCCCAAGTCATATGGGAGATTGAAACACTTCTGTTACCCCAGGACACTAAAAACGGTTGTGTTTTCCTGCCATGATCCTTTTCTAGTAGTTTACTTTTGCTAGTTTCTTTCTTCCGCCCATTTGCCAAGAGTATTCATCTGTGGCCACCTGGGATTTAAAACGCACCTGATATTTAAAGGATATTTATCGCGAGATCGTGTGCCAAATTAAGTTCAAATATGGATTCAGCCTTCCATCTAGAAATGACAATGAAACTGCTTATCATATTAACTAGATGTTTTATTAACGCCTTTTTTATGTTGCAAAAATGTTACTATTTATGTTATATTAATGTTAATAATGTTACTATTCTAAAATCATAAATCACTGTGAGAAACAAAAGAAGAATGTTTTTATCAAAGGCAAATTGAAAGAACGAAAATATGAACAAAAAAACTTAAAATCTACCAGTAACAAATGATATAAATTAAGGTGATAAACTTGAAATGATGCCATCTGTATTGAATGATGCCAGGGTGCCACATCAGAGATCCCAGAACTTGCCAACCATTTGGCATATTGGTGATTTTGGCGACAAAATGAATAATACTCGAAACTTTGAGGATTCTTCCGATCCGTCCATTAGAACCAAGAAGCATTCGGAATGTTCCTGATTGGTCCATAAGCTTTTAGTCCCCCCCCACCTCGGAGCTACATAAGGAATCTACAATCTGAAGCTGTTTATTACTGAGAGGTCTTGAATTGACAGTGGGTTGGATTAATGAACAGTGGAATCCCTGGGATAATACCGAAACAACGACAAAGTGCTGAATTGCTGTGAGCCGTTCTCTTGTCTTCTGTCGAGGCCTGAGTCGTAGCCTGTTGCGTCGTCACGTGAACGCAGCAGTTCTGAACTGAGAAGTACTTACGTTGTGTAAAATAATGAGTCGGCAGCGAAAGCGAGAAGAGACAAGAAGCGAGAAGAGGTTTTTTTTAAATTTTCCCGAGAAATTAAATGTTATATTTCTAAAAACGTTGGTTTCTTTTTTTTTTTTTTTTTTTTGAAAAAAAAAATAACTGATCATTTAAAAAATTATGGCAACAGAAAACTTATGATGGTTAATTTATTGCAAGCCATTGACAAATAATGTAACTAATTAAGTTTTTAATTGTTTTTCATAATTAATCATGTGCCTAAAATTTCAGAGCTCAACTAAAAAGATTTATTAATTAAGTCAGTATTATCTTTATGTCAGTATGTCTTTGGTCTATTTTTTGCTTCATCTTGAAAATTTTTTTTCTATTTTTTGAAAACTCTTTCAGATTTTTATATTGAGCCTTGAGTTTAGTTTAGTTAGTTTTAGTTTAGTTATATTAACATCCCGTTTTAAAGCAACACGAGGGCTATTTTGGGACGGACCTCGTAATTTTGAACCACAGTCAGATGACGAGGGCGACACCTGAAGTGGCACCATCCTCTCCACACCACGCCACATCAGCGGGAGAACGTTTGGCCTGACAGATTTAACGTGCAAGAGACCCCCTCACACGACTGCTCTTCGGGGGAATCGAGTCTCGAACCTGCAACCCTCCAGTTCCGAAGCCAAGACCTTACCATCAGGCCACCGCGGCCCATATTGAGCCTTGAGAAGGAAGGACACGTTCATTAAATGAAATGTCAGTTGCAGCGTTCCGAAATCCACCATAGCGAGTTTGTCACACATCTTGAGTAATTTAAATTCACTTTTTCCTAGACGACCCTGGTGACCAGTCACTTCACATGGATTAATGATTACTAAGCCTTTTAATTAATCATATTGTGTAATTTAGTTAGCATGGTTTAACCTAACTAAATATAAGAACATCCAATATATTTTTGAAATAAATATTTTGTATTAAAAGAAATTTTAACTTTCGAAAAATTGGACCTGCAACTTATAAAAGGCGGCTTTATTCTAAAAATGAGCTTTGATTCTAAGCACAAAACAATTTTTAAAAAATTCCTAAAATCTTATCTTAAATAGAAATTTACTCAGCATATAAAATTACCATAATGAAATATTAGTAGAAACAAGGAAAACTCCGAATTTTCTTTTCACAATGAAATATATATTGCTGTAAAATAAATTAAAACGATTTATTAAAGTTCACTACAAGGCAAACCAATTATTAAATTAATCTTCTCTTTCATATTATTCTTCTAGTTCATGTACGCCAGAAAATTGGAACATGGATGTTTCTGTTTCAAAGATAAAAATTCATGCATTCAAGAAGAGTTCCCTAGACTTTTAAAAGCTACAATTGAAATAATCGATTGTTCTTAATTAGCAATAAAATAAAATACCTTAATATTTTTATCGATCGTTAAACACTGAACTGCTGAAAATTTTCAATAAATATTCTCTTTTCGATGCATGTGACAAATAAATAAAGATTAAATGTAACTTAAATTGAAATTAAAAAGCTAAAATATTGAATTTATATTTCTCGAATATTCGATGGAGAATTGAATGCGATTATTCATGAAAAAAACTAAATTTTGCTATCGAATAAATTAGTTATGATAGGGATGGGGAAACTGAATAGACATCTGTTAATTGCAAATCAGAATGTATTTAGATTTCTCGAAAATGGTTTTTCAGGAACCATGAGAAAGAAAAATAAATCGACAATCATGTATTTTTCAAACTCTGATTGGTCAATCGTCATTCAATTTTTCATGCAACTTATAATGACTGATTTTAAGTAGCTGATACCTTAGTTGATAGTCTTAACCCTTTCAGGGGCACTATGCCAAAAATGATTTTTTTTTTCGAAACAATTATTTAAATTTGATTATATCCTATTACTGACATGTAATTTACAGTTTAAAAAAATTAAGGTCCTTAGGGGGCTGGGGGGTAGGTGACATACTGGGTATGTCACCGCGCATCTAGAACATGTTTTGGAGCGAATTCACAAATATGCAACTCGTAATTAGAAGGTATTTTTATGAAATGAAAGCAGTTTTAGGGATTCATGACGCTTTTTAACATGAATGACGCAAAAAAATTAGCTTTTTGAATTCGAAAATAAAGTTTATCGGAATAAAATGAAGACAAATTACATCATATGTAAACATGCTTCCATCTTGAATTTTTTGTGTGGAAACAGAATACTTTCTAAGACTTGTGCTGCCGTCTATTGGCAAGATAAAGACTTAAAAAACGTTAGTAAATTTTATGTAGTTATTTCAACGCGATTTTCTAGTTTTAAAAAAATTGTAAAAAGGTGACATATGGAGTATGTCACCGCCCCTGAAAGGGTTAACCACTACTTAGCTGACTTAAGTGTAAAATGGTATGAATCATCTGCTTCTTTTAAACGGGTGGAGTTGCACGGATGTAACAATTCAGAATTCTGTAACATTCAGTTATTTTGTGACAGTTCGGAGGATATATCAAATTTTTTGATTCAACAATTTATTGGACATTCATACTTATTGAATTCTAAAAATCTATAAACTGTAGAAAAAACTGCGTGGAACAGCCATCTGTGCTAGAGATTTTAACGCAAGATCTAGATACTCCTTTGAACATTGTGTTCTCCATCATTATTCGAATAATAACCGAATTTATATGCATCAGATACAGATTTATTTGTGTACTCCTTGATATTTATGATGAGAGATTCATGCATTTAACATGTTTTGCCAACATTAAAAATTAATTTCATGATAAATTGCTTGATGAACTGTTCTAAATGCTATTAATTGATTCAGAAAAAAACAAAATCTATTTGAATTAGGGATTTTTTCTTTTTTACATAACTATAAAACGAGTTATGTATTGGATAGAAATAACAGAGAATTGAAAGCTCCTTAATCGTTGAAAAGCCTATTTGAAAAAAAAAAGATTTAATCGTACATCCAAATTTTAGAAATATTTTGAAAAATATTGGAACAAAAGATAGCATTTTGATTAATTTTAACTGGGTATAAACCTAATAAACAAGCTCAAAATTAAGGTATTATTAATTTTTTTAAATAGACGGTGTAGTAAAATCAGATACAAATATCCTTTAATCATTAAATTGCTGTGATAAAGATAATAACAACGCATAAAAAATAAAGCTGACTTTCTCTCTGTATAATAAGTCATTCAAAAGAGGGTGAAAAGACTACGAAAAATTAATTGTTTGCAATCTCTACTTCTCTTAAAAATTTCTCTTTTTTTATCAAGCAACGTTCATTCTTTTCTTAATCAGTGTTTGATTAAGTTTTGATCAGTGTGATCTTGGAATACAACTTGAAGATTTATTAAGAGAGATAGAGAGAAAAAATAAATGAACTTTCACAACTTGTGAAGAATCACAGAAAGTATTCCTTCTTTTTTCTTCTTCGATTATTTTTATTTTCAGCTAGTTCAGAAACATTAGCATTGGATATGGTACTTTTTGAAGAGCAGGTAGCAGGTTTTTTTTCTTTGCGACAATCCAAAGATTTCCTCTCTTTCCTCTACGCTATGCCAACATCTTTAAATCTTTTGTATCTCACTAATAATCTGGAGCTAGACATTTCTGGGAAAGTAGAATGAAGATTTTATTTATTTATTGTATTTTTTTTTAATTTAAAATTTCGTCTGAAGAATGAAATGAAGTGGATATGTATTTTCTTCTCTCTCTACAGTTTTTCATTCTCTAAAACTGAGTTGAAAAGGGGTTATTTTCTATTTATGAATTGCATTGTGCTTGTTTAAGAAAATGCGATATCATTGAAAAAAATGAATATAAAATAATTTATTTCCAAGAAACTAATCAAAATAAGTATACCACAAAAATAATAAAGCGATTTTTAAATATTTTTTTTTCAGTAAGAATTAAAGCAATCACGTAATAAATGTTTCGTTTTGAGTTTTTAAACATAGGTCAATAGGACGAGTATACAAATATCTAATAACCATTTATCTTTTAACATTTATAAATAATATAGAATTTTAATTGTACAATATAAAGTGTTACATTGATTAGAAAAACATAAAATATAGTAAAATGTTTCAACTATCAATCAATGCTTTCATTGACCCTTTCTTTAAAATGTTCCCATTAACCACTTCAAGATTCTGAAAAAAAAAAAAACAAGCAAAAAACCCTGAAATCTTTTATTAATTAAAATTGATTTTCCATCGCCAAATTCCAGCATGATCTTTTTTTGAAAACGCTACACCAAACATATATATTTTTATTTAGAGTTACTATACCAACACACATGCTAGTGCAAACAAAATAAATTAAACAGCAGCATTTGTTTATGTAAATGATGTTTTAATTTTATATTTCATTTATTATATATTATCATAATAATAATAATATATAATTCATTTATATTATAATAATAATAATATAATTCATTTATATCATAATAATAATAATATAATTCATTTACATCATGAATCTAATTTTATCTGCTAGAGTTAAATTTTGATTTATTTGTAAAAAAATTGGGGGGAATAGGATATTTTTCAATTTTAGTATAGCCCACATCATTTTAAGATACGAAACTATATCGGAAAAACTTACGGTAAACGCATTTTAAAATGGAGATTATATCATTCATAATGCACAATAGAAACTATTTTTTTAAATAAGCTATAGTTACTGAAATTAATATGAATCAAAAAATTTGGGGATTATGGAAATATTAGAAAAACTTAACAATCTAGAAGCTTATCTCATAATAAGAAATAAGTATATTTTCTACAGCAGAAAACTATTTCAGGTTCAGAAATGCCGCTTTATTGCAATAATAATATGTAAGTCACTAGAAACACTAGTAAACTGGATAATCGCAATAATTCTTTCGATCTCTAGAGGGTGGAAAAATTGTTTCCTTGTGTGTGGCGTGGAAGATGAAATACTAGTTTCCTTCAGTTATTTACGACGCTGAAACTTCTAAGCACAATTTTGTTTAGTACAATGGTCATTTTTTGCTGTTCTTTCTTTCATTACTTCGTTTGTATTTTTCATCTTTTTGCCCCTACCCAACTATATAGTTATAAAATAGCCGAGATTCTATACTTAAGTTAATTGTTCATGTAATTATGAGTAGCATTTTTTATCGGCTGTCCTTTACGAAAAGCCGATAAAAATTATTTGTGTTAATAAGCAGATCTTCTTTGAGACAATTAATGAAATGATCGAACTTCATAATCAGATGTTTATTCCTAAAAAAAGTGCTTATTTTCTTATCTAGGTATTTCATAACAGCTAATTTTCTATCACCATCCTCTACCAAAACAGTGACTCACAAGTCTTTTCACTCTCAATCTATGATAGTTTATATCTAACAGACTTTCGGTTTTGTCTTCTTGCTTTTTATATACATACATTTTACTAACACATATTTATTTTTATATTTATATCTATATCTGTGTGCGTCCCAATAATGCCATTAAACTTTTAAATATAATTGCATGTATTCTCAACTATAATTATCCTAATGGTCAAAATGACCCCTTCGGTAAAGATGGATATATTATACATATTCCAGCAAAACTAAAAAAAGTAAAGAAAATATTTGCAATTATATGTTTTATTAATTCAAGAAAAAAAATATTTAAAATGTCCTCATCTCAGAGGGATCAAAATGGCCTTTTGGTAATCTCAATGTTAAGAATGTTGATTATTTGTAATTTCCAATAAAAGACACCCTTTAAATCGGAAACAGATACTACAACCCAGGTAAAAAAATATATTCAATGTATAAAACTAAGCCAAGGAACATGAATCCAGCTTAATATACGATACAGCTGGATTTCAGTAACCTCGAGGAACTGAAAAAAGAAATTGAGATTACCTTAAGAAAAAAATAATGTCCCCTTTTCTCCTTTTTTGTCGAGATTCTTCACAGTTTTTTCGTCAAAGGAAATTTTTCTCTTGCACTGCGGACTAGTCTTTCAAGGTCTAGAATATTCAGGATATGTCCATGTAGGATATCCTGAGATATATAGGCTATTTTACTTTTTTTAGGCCTCGGAATTTTCAGAAATAATTCAGTGGTGACGAGAGAAACTGTCCTGAAGTGTACATATATATATCTTTTTTATATTTCTTAAGAAACATTTTACACCATTTTAAAATTTTCCAGGTCGTTCTACTTAAGCTTTTTTTGGTAATTTTAGATCTCTGTTCTGAATATTTTTAAATGAAAAAGTCAGAAGGATCTTTTAAATACAAAAACTTAGAAACTAAACAATATGTTAAATAATTTATGAAAAAAATAACGTTTGTTTGGATTTCTGAAAAGACATTTTTTTTTATTTATCAGTGTCATCGTACTAATAAACTATTGAAGTTCTTATTTATATGGTGCAGTTGTAAAATAAGAATCTTCTTATTAGAAGTGAACTATATTTTCTACTTTTAGAATAATAGAAGATTTTACAAATGTTTTTTTATTTCCATATTAAAATAAATAAATCAAAATATAAACACTTAGTTTTATAAAAATTAATATATCAGGCAAATTAAAACAATCATATGTGTTGTATGTAAAAGTAATATATTCAAATCCAAATAAGTGATTATTTTTAGAGTTTCTTCTTAGCTCTTTAAGTATTCACGTAATTCTTATTTTATTTATAGAAACTTTAATTTTGTAAGTAGTTAATATCGCTGCATGTTATTAAAATATATCTAAATAATAATTCATCTAAAAAAGAAAATGAATTAATCTTTTTCATATAATCTTTTACTTTAAAATCAATGTCTATAAATTTTAATTTCCGATTTGAAATTAAATATAATACTCATGAAATACCAATAGTAATAAAAAATTTGAAATTTTAATTGCATTTTCAATTTTATTTAATTTATAATATTTTCAAGTATAGAGAAGCTGTATGGTCAATAGAGAGACAGTTTATACATTTTTATAAGTTGCACTAAAATTTCGTTGCTTTTGAATTAAAAAAAAATGATTTCATAAATGAAAGTTTGTAATCATAAATACTTTTTAAAGACTAGTATCTAAATTTAAAACAATATTCCTTGTTTGATTTCTAAAAGAAGACCAACTACCTTTCTTATGTATAGAATCACCACAGCCACAAAACAAATCTTGAGACATGTATATACGTTTAAGTCGAATTAAACAATTAAATTCTTTAATATAATAATTGCTTTTTACTCACAATATAATGGCGTTTGAATTATGTCTAAATTTTATTTTAAAAATAAACTGTATTTATTAAAATTAAATTCGCTGAAAACGTCCATTTTCCATAGAATAATGGTTTATTTTAGCATAGAGGCAGTCAAAAATATAACAAAATTTTAGAAGAAAACAAAGCAATTATGTACAGGGTTAATGAAAATATCTACATAAAATAATTGTTACAATTTAATACATATACCTCCTATTGGAATTTAAAAAAAAAAAATTAACCCTAATTTCAAATTCTAAATTTCAAGAATGGGTTCAGCTTTCTAAATTAAAACATTAAAAAGGTTCTATTGTCATTTATTCTACTATATGTATAGCTGCTAGAAGTTTGATGCAATTGTGTCTATAAACAAATAAACTATGTGTCTAAAAAATAAGCTCAAAAAGGATTACAATGACTTTTAAAAATACATTTTTGGAGTTTTAAGATCTTAAAGATTAGATTTCCATATATGTCGATACTAATTTTTATGACTTAAAGGAATTATTTCAACAACCTGGAAAAAAATTCAACACTTTAAACTCTCTTTAATCTCTTCTACCTAAAACTGTTAGATATCTGAAATCTTACGTTTCTAAAATGAGAAAAAATGTATTCTAAAAAAATAAAGACTTTTAAATTTGATTAACAAGATCACATTGAACTAATTTAAATTTATAAAAAACATAGTTTAAAAATATATATTAAATATAATTTTATTTATCTAACGGAAAGTTATTGCATTAATATCAAACATTTTTACTATAAAATGAGAAATGTATAAAAAAAATCAAAATCTGAGAGGAGAAAATAAAATCATAATTTATTTTTAAACAGCGTTATATATATATAAAATTTATGAAGAATATAAGTTCAAATTTTTTTTAATCATCTTTCTCTGATGAAATAAACCTGAGTTTTTCTTTTTCAAATTCAGTTCCTTAAACCAATCATCTATCTATATTTTGTAAAATATATAATAATTCAATACCTTTTTAAAAAAGTGAAGAAATATATTTATTAAAATTTTGAGCTTCCGATTCGAATTTCTTTTTTTCATCGTAAATTGAAATCTCGGGAACTCCTAAGTTGTGGGGGAAATGAAGGTGGAGGGAGTAAAGGGAATTACTTTCAATTTCGAACAAATCATCACTTCAGGTTTATTTTCCCTTCATTTATTTCTTTTTAAAGTTTTCCTTGCTGTGAACTTAGTAAATGTATTAATCAAGTGTTTAATCAGGAATTTCAAAAACATGGAAGTTATTAAAAATGGTAAATTCATATCTGGAAATTCAGAGATCAATCATTGCTGTTTGAGAAATTGAAACAATCTCAAGATGAAATAGACTCAAATCTACAGCGAAAATGATGCATAAAATAATCTTCATATTTTTCTTCTATTATTAGTTGAGCAAAATTCATTATCGAGAATCTATTAATTAAAATGCAATCTTATTAATTTTCATCCATCGTGAAAGAGATTTTACATCTGTTTTCACTAAAGTTTTGATTGCTTTCTCCTAACGGAATTTTATTCTTTTCGAATCACAGTGAGTTTTCTTATTTTGAGACATATGAGGAACGTTTTAAGGTATATTATCGGTTTGATTTCCCAAATTTCAATTTATAGTTATTATTTGATGATATTTTTTGTTATATTTCTATATTTGTATATTATAGGATATATGTTTGCTTTATTTGTAAGAGGCTTTAGATCGGAATTTTTAGTAATTTAAAGCGTGAATAAGATTTGAAACTCCTTTCTTCCCTTTTTATGAAATCGAATAGTGGAACAAAGATGCATTGGTTTTTTAAAACTTTTTTGTTTTTTTCAAGATTTCTAATTTGAAGGCTTTCAGAATTCTTTAATTTCCCATAAAAAGATTAAAATAATATCGTTGTCATTTTTATCATTTTTAAGGGGTTTATTAGGTTATTATTAGGTTAAGAGTTTAGATTTGATATGTATATTCCTAGTTCCTAAATTTATTTTATCATGAAAAATAATACAGATTGAATCCGTTTGTTTAATGACTTTTCCTACATCATTGTCCTTGATCTTTGTACTTACAATTGTTGCTGTCATTCATACTTTGATGTAAATATTGATAAAAAGGCCCTTTTTGTCTCCTCTTCCAGTGTCCTAACGTCTTTATTCCAATCTTATGACGTGTTTCTCTTCAATAAATGTCCATATTTGGATAAAAATAACAAGGTTCTGAATAAATCAATCTTGTAAATATACATATATCGCATTGTGATAGTTATTTTCTTGTCAGTATAGTTACTTTGTAATCAATGAGCCGTCGTCTAATTTTGATGAAGCACCTATGAATTGGTCTCACCATCGACGGAAAGCCTGAAATGTGTGTAAGCCAAAGAGATGACTTTGAGCAATAAATATGTAAGGGAATGAAAATTGATCTTATTAAAATGATACTATGATATTATTATTTGCTTCTTCAAACGAAAAGTATATAGTCCTATTATTTTTAGAAACTTTATAATGAATTCTGAGATTAAAATTCTGAGATAATAGGCATCAATAATTAGGTTTATATAATGAAAAAAGAAGCTGGCATTTGGATTTAGTTAGTATAAAATATGTTTCTCCTAAAGATCACAATATTGACGGAATTATAAGGACCAGCATATAGTTTGAAAATGCATAATTTATTTACATTTGCAAAATGTATAATGAGCTCTCAACTCAACTTTATGTTTTTTGAGAGGCATCAAATTTCACTGATTATTGGAGAATATAGAAGCGCCTAATGGAGAATATTCCAGATTCAAATAATCAAATGCAGGGGTTCTGTAAAGTGGTCATCAAGATGGTGGGTCTCAGAATTCAGGACTCCGAATCTATACAGATGGATCAAAATCTTCAGCAGAAGTTGGAGCTGCATTTTGTGTCATGCAGGATGCAGTCACTATACACCAGTGGTCAGCCAGCCTATTGAAAGAAAACACAGTCTTTCAAGCTGAACTACTAGCACTCAATAGAGCAGTAAAATATGCAACATCTCTCCCTTCATCAAATCCAGTCACTATTTTTGTTGACAATAAAGCGAGTATACAAGCCTCAAGTTCTCCAAAATCTAATAGTCAACTAGCAAGGGATACATTCACCCTTCATGTAAATCTTCAAGTTAAAATCTCAGGGATCAAGGCACATGTAGGTAATGAGGGGAATGAAGCGGCGGATAAACTAGCCAAAACAGCTGCTAGCGCTAATCAAGATCATAATACAATGAAGCTCCCAAAATGTCATCTGAAGAACATCCTCCAAACCGAGATGATGTCAAGATGGCAAAAGAAATGGGAAGAAGGTGAAACAGGCCGATCCACATTCAATATAATACCGATAGTTTCTATCTACGCTACCAACTGGAACATAGCGGATGTCCTTTTCTTCACTGGACATGGTCCATTCGCAACATACCTGCACATATTCCATCTGGCCATCTCTCCTTGCTGTAGCTGTGGGGAAATAGAATCCCCAATTCACTATGCCACCGAATGCTTACTGACTCTCTCATGGCACATGAAAAAGCCAGAGTCCAGTTTTGAGGAAGAATGGTACAGGAGGGTTGCATCAAACACCCATTCCCGCAGCAAGATCCACTCCATAATAAACCATATCCATAAATACCAAGACCTCTTCAGGATTATACAATAGCTGAGTCCAAATTACCAATCATATTCAGCCAAAAAATATAGCTTCAAAAGTGTAACTTATTTTTGTTCCCCCCCCATGTAATTATTACCTCACCCAAAAACTGAACATAGTCGTGTAAGATTCGACACCAATGGGATTCTCTCTAGAGATACCTGGATGGTTTGTCGTCTCTATTTTTCTTTATTTTTTATCTCTTTCTTTCTTCCTTTTTTTCCTTCCATTTTGTGCCCTTCTAACCTAATGTTATAGGCAATGGGGGCGCAAGATGACGTTATGTTATGTAAAGTAGTCATCGCATTCATTTTACTTCACTCTGTTGAAACTTTTTAATGGCTATACATACAAGGACAATTGTATGTGACAGTCAATATTGCAAAATCTTTGACAATGCATTACTGATGTTTATGCCTCCCTAATGTCTGCCAATGTCCAATGAGTTAAATGAAGAGTAAAAATGTGTATAGTGGCTAACAATAAGCCCTTTGGGAAATATTAATAATTGAACCGGAATATAGGGAAGTATTTCAATTTCTTTTTTCAAATCTTTGTGATATGACAATTTCAGAAATCACTAAAATCAAATTCAGTACTTTTGCTTTCTGTTTTGAGTAATAATGTTAGAAAGGCACCTTTCCGCACTAATTCTGCAGTGCTTTATAAGTTTCTAAATGAATTTGTTATTTTATATAACGGCTAGTGATTTAGCTATTTGACATTAGAGAAACTGTGGTGGAATTGGTGACAAATAAAAGTCTCCAAAAATGAGTCCGAAAAAATGAAAAGTTTAAAATAAACACAATTTATTTAGCGGAAATAAAATTAAACAGATTATGGACTATTTACATATATGATGAAACGCTTCTAAATACATAGAAGGTCCATTACAGGAGTTGAGACCATCACAAACATAATGATTCGCATTTATATCATCTCTTAATTCTGATATTTACATATCGGGTTAAATAAATATCAGATACGATAAGGATGAAATAGTGATATGATTAATTTCAAGTGAAGTGGCTTACCTACAATAATAAATCTCAATAGCAGGTTAAAAATGCATTGCATCATTTTATAATGAAGTACGAGTGACTAAAGAATATGGGAATCCAAATTTTGAGAATCTTAAAGCAGAAATATTTTCACAGAATTTCTATTTTTATATATTTCATCGTTTCTGAGATAGGAGCACTAATTCCAAAAAAATAGCCTCTAATTGATAAATTGCATTTGCCTATAAATGACATTCATTATTGGCAGAGCGTAGCTTTATTACATTATCTAGTCGCCAACTTTATGGTCTAAGTTATCACCGTTTAGAGATATTGTATATAATTGGAAGTCTTACATATAATTCTGTAAATACATTGGGAGATTAAATGCACTGCAATGTCATAATTCACTTATGTTTGGAATAAAATTTAATCAGCTAGGAATTATTTTTGATTAAGGTTGGAAGTAGATGACAGAT
>JAPMOQ010031393.1:150456-161910 GCA_026543055.1 Argiope trifasciata
AGTAATTTTGTTACCAGAAATATGTAGTAAAATTTGATTCTAATCTTCTTTAATGAGTAAATTGTTATGATAAAGACGTCAACAACGTATAAAAAATAAACGAATTTGACTTTACCCCAGTATAATAATTCATTAAAATTAGGACGAAAAGACTTTGAATAATTAATTGCTCATAGCCCCACGTATCTTCTGAAAAACCTCTTTATTTTGTCAGGAAACTTTCATTCTTTGCTTAATCAGTGTTTGATTAATATCTTGGAACCCAACTTGAAGATTTATTAGGAGGGAAAGAAAAAAGATAAGGATTGAACTTTCATGTCTCTCGAAGAATCACAGAAGAAAATTCTTCTTTTTCCTTCGATTATTTTCATTTTCGTCGAGTTCAGAAAAATTAGCAACGGATATGGTACCTTTGGAAGTACAAGCATGTCTTTTTTTTTCGTGTTATAATCTAAAGATTTCCTCTCTTGCCTCGAAGATATACCGACATATCTTTCATATCTAAATAATAATCTGGGGCTAGATATTTATGGGAAAGTAGAATGAAGATTTTATTTATTTATTGTATTTTTTATTTAAAATTTCATTAGAAGAATGAAGTGAAGTGGAAGTATATTTTCGTTTCTTTCATCAGTTTATAATTATTTTTTTATAAATTTATATTGCAACCAGAGTTATTTTTAAAAGGAATGACATTTTTACATATTTTAAGCGATATATATAATATTGGGGAAGGAAGTATAGATTGAAAAATATGTTATTTCAGTTCGTCCAATCAGAATAAGTATATCATGAAATCAGGTAATAAAAAAATTAATCCAATTCCTACTTAAGTCAGCATAGGAAATTTTATTTTAATTATTTTTTATTAAATAATTACATTAATACATGCATGTATAAGTAACAGAATCCCAATTTTAAGTGGTACAATAGAAATCGAATTTCCTTGCAGTTTTCCATTTTCTTTTCTATATCTGGTATTGGACTATTAGTTTTGTTTGTTTATATTATATTCGTTTTCTTTTTTTTTCATTTCTAATTTAAAAGCTAATGGTAGTCTATAATTTCTCATCACAATAATTAAATACGCATTCTTCACCTTCACATGAAAACCCTGACAGTCGTGCTTTTCACCGCTACATTCACCGCTAATTCAGCTACAGCTACTTGACTTAAGTTTGCATTACATACTGCTAAAACTCTATTTAATGTATTAAAAATTAATTAAATTTAATGAATGATTTAATGTTTTGAAATACTGTATTAACATCAAGTTTATTCCACTGCAAGTTAAGCAAAAATACATTTTGACTTGAATGGGTGAATAAAAATTATTTTATAAGCGATTGAAAATATGAACAAGGTATATAAATACACATATATAGGGAGAGAGATAACTACAAGTAGGCTCTGAATAATGTAATAGGCTGTAAATAAATATTATCTGTAAAATTTAAAGCTATCCTATAGTAAATGTTCTATTCTGAGTTTTGATATTCATTATATGTTTTGGACAGATATTTTGATTACCTTAAGGAATGCATTGAGTTCAAAAATGGATCCCCCATTTTGCAATAATACAGGTTAATTAATATCAGATTCATCTATCCATTAATTTCTCACACACTCTCTAAAAATCCAGTGCTTAGGTGGAGGGTTAAGTTTTGTTACCCTTCAGCGCAAGAGTAAAACTGCGGACACCATAGGCAAAACCACCAATCATGTGACGGCTTCTATTTGCAGAATTCTACATATGAAAGTTTAGCATAACATAGCTAAGATATCCAAATTGGCATTTTCAATAAATTTATTTGATAGATTAAATAAAAATTTAATTAAAAAACATCAAAAATTTAAAAATATTATTAAAATTTAATTTTAAATTATGTTATTTTATTTATTTATCTTGTGACAATTCTAAATTTAAATTATTTTTCTACAATATAAAGATCAACGATTATAAGAGAGTCATAAAACATAGTATATATTTACAACTATCTTTGAATAATTTTATTGACTCTTTCTCTATTAAAATATTCACATACACTATTTTAGGGCTCTGAAAAATGATATTTAATCCTTAATTTGTGTAAAAATAATTTACCCTCTCCAAATCTTCTTATCATGCTATGTATAAAACAACGCCCGAAATAATCATGCTTAAATTTAGAAATTAAATACTAAAGCAACGAAAAGATATAATTGTATTCAAAAGAAGTCGAACAGCAACATTTATTTATATAAGTAATGCCGCATTATGAAGAAGTTATAAATTTATTAATTTTAACTGCATAACAGCTAAAACGGTTTTAAAATTATATGCAGATTTTTTTTTAAATGAGAAAAAAATCAGGGATTGTTTTAGTTTAATGTTGCAAATATATGTTCCAAATTGAAAGCATATTTTAAATTTTAAAGTAAACTCTCTTCAAAATTAAAATTATACAATTCACAAAAGAAATTATTTTTAAAAATAAAACTTTCTTACTGAAATTAGCATTTATCTCAAATTTTTTTCGACATTAAGAAACTATTTGAAAAATAAAACAATCGGAAAGTACTCCGATGATTGCATATAAATTCATCTTCACCAACTTCTATCTCGGCAGCAGAATTGCTGTGTTATTACATTAACGGTATATAAATCGCTAGAAACACAGCAAAGGGGAGAATCACAGTTTTATTTTTCAAATAGTTTCTTAATGTCGAAAAAATTTGAGATAAATGCTAATTTCAGTAAGAAAGTTTTATTTTTAAAAATAATTTCTTTTGTGAATTGTATAATTTCCATTTTGAAGAGAGTTTATTTTAAAATTTAAAATATGCTTTTAATTAGGAACATATATTTGCAACATTAAACTAAAACAACACTTGATTTTTTTTCTCATTTTTTTTTTTTTACAAAAAAAAATTCTGCATATAATTTTAAAACCGTTTTAGATGTTATGCAGTTAAAATTAATAAACTTATGACCTCTTCATAATGCGGGGGAAACACAGCAAAGGGGAGAATCACAGTTTTTTTTTTTTTTCAAAAACTTAGCTTTTTCTTAAATTTTAATAATGTCTAAAGTATTTTACAGAATATGACAGTTAAACCCATATATTCCATAAAAGTTTGAATATCGTTTTTCTTTCAACATAATGCATGTGATTTATAAACAGAAAATTTGTAATCTTCAGAAAATTATTTTTATTTGTTTATATTTATAAATGGTTAGAAATTAGCAATTAAATAAATATTAGAATGAATAAGGAATATATACAGGTGATAGCTTTTAAGAATGATGAGCATTTGTTGTTTTTGAAAGCGTTTAAAACACAAACAGTAAACTCAGTCCAGACAAAAAAAATGAGCATTAATATTGGAACTAAACCAAGGAAAATGAATTCAACTTGATATACGATGGAGCAGGACTTCAGAAACTTCCAGGAAGTGAAAAAAGAAATATGAGATTACCTTAGGTGAAAAATTATGTTCCCTTTTCTCCTTTTTTGTCGAGATTCCGAACAGCTCCTTCGCTAAAGAAATTTTTTTCTCTTGCACTGTGGACTAGTCCTTCAAGGCCTGGAAATATTCAGGATATATCCATGTAGGATATCCTGAGATGTATCGGCTATCATACATTCTTTAGGTCTCAGAATTTTCCAAAATAGCGTAGTGGAAATGTGAAGAACTGTCTTGAAGTATGTTTTTTCTTCTTCTTTTTGAACAAATATTTGATGCGATTTTTTTTTTTAATTTCCAACTGATTCTACTTATGTGCTAGTTTTGATAACTTTTGACTCCTGTTATAAATATCTATAACTAAAAAATGGCAAAATGATCTTTTAAAAAGACTTAAAAGCCAAATAATATAATTTTAGTTAATATGATAAATAATTTATTCCAAGTGACTTTCCGTTACCTTTTTAAATTGATTTTTCATTAATCTTGGTCACCATATTATCAGAAAATCGAAATTATTATCGATATGGTAGAATTGACAAATATAATGCTTCTGTTTTGAAATGATATCTTTTTTTTTATTTTGAGTATTCGAAGATTTTTACTTATATATTTTTATTTCCCCTATCAGAATAAATAAATAAACGAAAGCTTATTTTTACAAAAATTAATTATCATACAAGTTAAAAATCAAAGCAGTGGTAAGTATTTTATATAAAAATAATATATTCTAATAAAACATTTCGCAATTTTTAAATAAAATTTCTTTTAAATTCATTGTTTACTTAGGTTATTCCTATTCAATTTATTGACTTTAGTATTTTTATTGGCCATTGTAATTCACTAGATATTTAAGTCAGGAAGGACATGGATTGCATTTTATCTCATCAATGTTTTAAAGTCAATGATTTTGATTTCAATGAAACAATTAATTCATGGAGTATCGGTTGTGGTGGGGAGTAAAAATTTAATGAAATTTACTCCTTGCACTACATTTGTAAAAATTGCACTACATTTGAATAAAAAAATGAATTTGTAAATAAAAATTCATAGAAATAAATATCTTAAGATTTTTATGTCTTTCTTAAAAAATTTAACCTAAAAATTTCCCTAGTTTTTCTTCCTTACTTTGGAAACAAAGGCATTCTAATTTCGAATTTGTATCTAGAATCAACACAAAGTGAAGCATTAGACATGTATATGCAATTAAGGAATATTAAACATAGGATAATTAATAACTTTACCTAGTTCTCTGCTTTTTACAAAGTATTCATGATATTAAAAAGGCATCCGTTTTTATTTTAAGTATGAAATGCACATTCTAAAAGATTAACTCAAAAAGTCAACATTCCATTTAATGGTGACTTATTTTGCTGAAAAGATAAATTAAAAGTACTGAATACTTCTAAAATAAATCAAAAGAACTAACGATGGTTTCAATGCAAATTTTTGTATAAAATAATTGTTCAAATTCCCATTGAATATAATTTCTTATTGAATCCTTTCTAATTGTAATTCTATTGGAAACAAAATTATTGTCAATTTCTTATATTAAATTTCTAATGTATATTTTCTAATGGAAATTTTAGAAATTTTCTGTAGACATGGATTTTACCATGCGTATAACTGCTAGAAATTTGATGGAATTTTGTTCTTAAAATTAAAAAAAAATCTTTAAAACTGACAACAATGAATTAAAAAATATATTTTGTAATAGCATGACCTTAGAAATTAGAATTTCTGAAATTTTGATTTTATTTTTATGATCTAAAACATTTATTTAAGAAATCTGAATATTTTTGCTACACCTTATATACTCCCTTTAATGTTTCATTCCTAAAACTGCTAGAGGTTTCGAAAAGTTATGTTTATAAACTGACGAACAAAATTTATATAAAATACAAAATACACAGAATTTTAAATTCCATCAACAAAATCTATATGAAACGAAGCTAAATCAAAGAACATGGTACAGTTATTAAAATTTATTTCAATTATTTAGCTGAAAGGAATTGAAATATCAAACAGTTTTTGTATAAAGTTGATATTGTACTTTAAAACAAAATCTGAAAGGGAAAAATACCATCAAAACTAATTAATTTATAGGTGAAACAGTCGTTTTTACGTAAAAAATATGAAGCAGTGAATAACATTTGAGGAATTAAAAATCTTTTTTTTTAAATCAAAACTTCCTGAGTTTCTGCAGAAAATTATTTCGCTGATGAATTTGTTTTGAGAGATTCTCCTTTAAATCCATTTCCTCAAAGCTATCATCTATCACTATTTGGTAAAATTTTGTATTAGTTCAATATATAACAGAAAAAAAAGAAAATATATTTATTAAATTTCCGAACTAATTCGTATTTTCTTATTCCATCGTTAATAGAAATATCGAGAATATCTAAGTTTTGGGTGGGGTAAATGAAATTATTTTCTATTTGGAACAAATCATTTCATCAAATATAATTTACCTTCGCTTATTTCTTTAGATAGTTTCTCATGATGGAAACTTTGTAGATGAAATAATCAAGCATATAATCTGAAATGTCAGAGACATGAGAGTTATTAAAAACGGTAAATTTGTCTCGGAAAATTTCCGTGATCACTCAGCGGTGTTTGAGAAATGGAAATAGAATCGACGCGGAATAACTCCAATCTGATGCAAAGCATATCTTTCGCGTTTTTCTTCTAATATTGGTAGGAAAAATTCATTACCGAAAATCACCTAATTAAAATGTTATCTTGTTTATCTTCGTTCAAATTGTAACTGGATTTTACATGTGTTTTCCTAAGAGTTTTGATTACTTAATCTTTCCATATTTCTGTGAATCATAGCATTTTTTTTTAAATTTTTAGTACAAAAAACATTTTAAGAAATATTCTCAGATTGATATCCCAAATTTAAATGTTAAATTACATTAATTTTATGATTTATTCTACATTGTAAGAGGCTAGGGATTGGAATTTTTCTAGATTTCAAACTGAAACGTCCGGGATTTCGATAAACTTTAAACTTCTATACCGCAGTGCCGTTTAGATACCGTGATATAAAATGTATAAAATAACTGAAATAATTAAATAATTTCAGGACTACTATTAAAAAGGATTTAATTTCAAGAATTTTTGATATAATTTCATGTAATTGTTAGATATTACAATTCTTTATATTATTAAAAAATCTGTAACTAAACAAGTTATTTAATCCTGTAAAATGAAATAAAAATATTCCAAAATATTAGTTTAATAATTAAAAACATAATTTTTTTAATCCGCATTTTTTGTTTGTTTGTTTTTTGGAATAATGTTTTGTTTATACTTCATTTGCAATGGAAAAAGTGATATTCAATTTCGCTTGTTCATTTTCCGTCCACCATTCTTATGGAAGATATATATACTGTTCATTTCTTCTTTTACTTAACTTTCCATTACACTCTTTAATTTCGCACTTTCTGCGTTTTAACGAATTTGTTTTTCATCTTTCCTATAATATTCAGAAGTGTTGTGTTTCATCAAAAGTTTTCATTCAAGGATAAAGGAATAGATATCTTAAAGAAACAAGTAAATCTTGTAAGTGAATATCGTATTTTGCAAGTTATTTTATTTTCAGTAGAGTTATTTTGTAATCTGTGAACAGACGCCTGATGCTGATGGAGCACCTGTGAATTGGTCTTACTCTTGCCGGAAAGCCTCATGTGTTTATAAACAGGAAAAATAAATTAGATATATACACTAAAGTGACAAAAGTCATGGGATAGCAATATGAAATATACAGATGGCAGTAGTATCACAGCGAAAAAGTATGAATTCGTGATTTATGGCGGCACGACGAGAAATAGCAGACTTTGAACGTGGAATGTTAGTTGGAGCTAGACGCATGGGTCATTCCATTGGACCTCAACATCCCGAGGTCCACAGTATCAAGAGTGTGCCGAGAGTATGAAATTTCAGGCATCACATCCATCATGAACAGCTCAGTGGGCGTCTACCTGCACTTAACGACCGAGACCGCTGACGTCTGTGTAGAATGGTCAATGTTAATAGACACGCAACAATTCGTCAAATAACTGCAGGAATCAATGTGGGACGTACGAGGGACGTGTCCGATAGGACTGTGTGGCGAAATTTGTCTTCCTTGGGCTATGACAGCAGAAGACAGACTCGATTGCCTTTACTGACAGCACGACATCGCCTGCAGCGACTCTCCTGGGCTCGTGAGCATATCTACTGGTCCCTAGACCAGTGGAAAACCTTGGCGTGGTCAGATGAGTCACGATTTCAGTTGTTGCAAGCTGATGGTAGAGTTCGAGTGTGGCGCAGACCCCACGAAGCCATGGACCCAAACTGTTCAAGCTGGTGGTGGCTGCATAATGGTGTGGGCTGTTTTTACATGGCATGGACTCGGTCCTCTGGTGCAACTGAACCTATCATTGACTGGAAATGGTTATGTTCAGCTGCTTGCAGATCATTATCAGTCATTCATGTACTTTACGTTCCCACACAACGATGGGATTTTTATGGATGACAATGCGCCATGTCACCGGGCCAGAACTGTTCACGATTGGTTTGAAGAACATTCCAGACAATTCCAGTGCATGACCTGGCCACCTAAATCTACCGATATGAATTCCATCGAGCATTTATGGGGCATCATTGAAAGGTCCGTTCGTGGCCAAAATCTTGCACCATCCAAACTTTCACAATTAAGGAAGTCTATACAGACAGTATGGCTCAATGTTGCTGCAGAGGACTTCCAACGACTTATGCACTCCATGACACGTCGAGTTGTTCCACTTCGCAGGGCAAAAGGAGGACCGACACATATTAACAGTCATCCCATGACTTTTGTCACTTCAGTGTATATATCTATTTATTAAGATCAAGATGAAAACTGTTATTATTAAACTGATCTTAAGATAGTAATATTCACTTTTCAAGTGGAAAAATGCATAATTCTTTTATACTTTAAATACTTTTAACAAATTCAGAAACTGCTTGAGTGAAACTGGAATGGTATCTTAGCCCAAGTAAATGGATTTTTATAATGAAGTAAAGGGCTGAGAGTGCGTCAGAATTTGGATAAAATGAGTTGCTTTAACTGGTAAAACAGCATAATCGTGGATATACAACGAAGGAATATCGTTCAAAACAGGCAAAATGTATTTACATTTTTAAAATGTGTAATAAGTGCGAATATTCTTAAACAAAGCCTAAATAATGTCATAATTTACATATAAGGGTCACAATGCTCACTTTATATACTAAATTCTAGTCTTTTGAAAGTTAAGAAGAGGACAGGTGGTAATTGAAATACGTGGAAAACATGTACACAATTATAGAAGTTTATTAACTGGAATAATGACATTAAAACGTCAAACTTCATTTAAATTTTAAAAGAAATACTGATAACATAGTTCGGAATTCTTTATTAAAGTTGGAGGTAATTGTCAAATTGCAGATTTAGAAAATGTCATATGAATAATGTTAAATCATAAAAGAAAAAGTAATAATATATAAATTATACAGTTAAATAAATTCTTGTGTCTTATTACCAAAATCATTTATATTTGAGTTCTTTACCTTTTTTACATTTTTTCTGGATAAATAGACTATATATGCTAGAATATTTTTAGAGATCCAAATTATGCAAAACAAAGAAATCGAATTTTATTGAATTAAAATTACTTTACTAGATTTGGAATGTTATGAAATAATTTTAAAGCTCAATATTTCTGTTTTGGAGCATCTTAGAAAAACAAATAATATATATATTTTTTACTTCCATTCCAACTTAGATCGACAAAAAATACTTTATTACATTTAATTTTTATTAAATAATTATTACAAAATTATTAAGATCAATCAATTATTGATTTTCGGAAGAATTGAACTCGCATTTTTCACCTTCACATAAAAAATACTTCATTTTACCTATTGAGCTACTGTCTGTCGATTTATATTTTCATTAAAGAAAGCTAAAACTCTATTTCAAGTGTTGAAATTTAAATAATCAATTTATATTTGAAAAGAAAAACTATTAACATAAAGTGTCATCCACTACACATTTTTAAAAAAATTTGAACTTAAGTGGATGAATAAAAAATATTTTTTAACGATTGAAAATTTTAACGAGATATTGAAGTGATTATTATAATTGAATAAAATAAAAAATGGAGAAAAAAATTATCTCAAAAATCACTGTATTTGAATAAAATCATTGTCTAAGAAGATAGCAACTGAGGTTCAAGTCCAGCAGTTTTATAAAGAAAGTCGTAATTAATACACTACGGTAAAAAAATGCTGGAAATGTAATTATTTCTACAAATTGTTGAACAGACAAATACACAATGATTAATTAATTGTTAGCATTTCCCGTCTTCCCCAACTTCCTGACACAAAACACACTCATCTAATTATGCTATTTTTTTTTCACTCGATTGATAATATGTTGTTCTTGAAGAATTTTGAACAGTGGATAAATCCCATATCTTTTCAAAAAACGCTGCTGAAATGTATATTTCATTTTTTACTTTTCCTATTTCTTTAGTTTTTTTTTCCCTTCCTTCACTGAGTCCTAAGGAAAATTAGCATCGGACATAGCACAAGAGGAAAGCAAACAACAATTTTTTTTCTCAGTAATAAACCAAAAATATCCTTCTCCCTTTCAGGTTCATGTAGTTCCATCCTTTCCACTTCAGAATAATAATCTTCCGCATGATAGAACCGGAGCACTTGAATCAAGAGATTTTTGAAGAAAAAAATGTCATTGCACAGAAGAAATGAGGCGGATTTACCATTCCTGGTTTAGTTTTTTTTCTTTTTTCGAGTGAATTCGAGCTATATTAAGAGGTATCATGGAAATGAAAAGATGACAATTTACTTCTTTCCCGAAATATATGCAAGATTTTAGAGAGAAAACCTTAAATATATTTTTCGAAGAAGGATAGAATTGGATTACGTAACATAAACAAGTCATTAAAATGATGAAAGGTATTTTAATAATTATGCTTGCTAAATAGAGGGAAATGTACTTGGGAAAGTGCAATTTCAAAGAATCGGAAAACTTTTTTAATATTGCTTTAAAAACAATGCAAAAATATTTTCATTTCAATACTTAATCAATATTGTTGATTCAAATAGTTATTTTTTATTTAGCATACAAAATTAATCCATTTGTTGTAGTGTAACGTCGTCTTCATTGAAATACAATCACACATATGATCTATGTCTTAATATAAATATTTTGTATTTTGTGAAATATTTTCTGTACCATCCACTCATTCTCAAAATTTTCATGTTTCACTCTAACACCGTCTTCCAAAATTATGGTATTAGAAGCAATAACAACTAATGCCACTTTTTATTGCAAAATAAAAAGTTAAAACAAATAAAGAATAGAGAAATATAGATAGGAAAAATACGTATTGTTGCCAAGTTTAAAATTTCAACTTCTGGATTCTTATACTACTTTTGAGTGAATGTTCGTTTCGAACCCTTAAAGATAATGTATATTAGCTCGACGCCTTGAAAAGTCATGAAATATTATTGGAGAAGGTATGCAACCGAAAAAGTATTGAGATACAGGCAGAAAAAATGAGTAATATGGAATAAAACCACCTTGTTACGCAATGTGACTAAACCGAACATTTCTAGAATACAAGGAATATACGAGTTTACCCTAGATGTAGGATAAAGTCCATTCTTTTTTAATATTTTTCGAGTTTCAATAATACAGCTGTTTCAATGAAGAAGTACTGTTGTCTGGATTATAGAGAATAATTCTCTATATCTAAAATTATTTAGGATATATCCGTGTGGAAGATTCTGAGGTGCATTAAAAATCTAAAATTCTAATTTAATTCATTCTGGAAGTTTTTAAAAAATATGAACCAAAGAGTGGAATTCGTAAGAATGATATTTCAGATACATAGAGTTTTATTTTTTATCCTTGAAATAGTCCTACTGCATATATATATATATATATATATATATATATGTATTATTATATAT
>JAPMOQ010031393.1:162310-214454 GCA_026543055.1 Argiope trifasciata
CTTTCGTTTTCAACTTTTATAGATTTCAAACAATGTTTTGAAGCTCGATCGATTTTAAGGTGAAAAAAAAAACCCATTGATTTTTTAAATGTCGAAGCATGTCTAATCTTTTAGTCTCTTGATAGTTTCAAACTTTTAATAACTTAAACTAATTAAGGCAATTCATAAGGATTCAGAAAATATATAGCTTGGTGAGTTGTAGTTTCCATTAGCGATGAATTGCCAAATGTGATAAACTTCTGAATTGTTTTCAAATAACTATATTTTAATTAGTTGAAATTATCCCTGAAATAACATTCTTTATCGATTAAACAAAAAAGTAGTTAAACTTATTTGGTTTATTTTTAAAAATGGTTGAGCATGTTAGGCAATAACACTGGGATTTACAATGGAAAAACTGCAAAACCAGACGTTAGAAAATTCAAAAGCTACAGTGAAAGCCAACTCCAAAATGAAACTACATTTGCAGTCTCTCTATTGGTCACAGTTCTAATAAAAATTATTATAGCAATATAATTGTTTAAATAAAATGAGGCGTATACCAATAGAAAAGTGAATTTTTAAATTCTTTCAAAAAATATAAGGTGAGACAAAATGCCCCTTCAGATCAGTGTCTAGGGTTACTAATTAAAAAGAAAAAAATTTTAAATAAAAAAGTTAAATTTATTTACAGCAAAAAATATTTAAAAGAAAATAATTAACAATTAGGATAGGACAGGCTATTTACATTGGCGATAAATGTTTAACATTTAGATGACACCAAAGGTGAAGCCTAATCAAATGTCCCATGGCAAACCTATGTGCCACCGTTGCGTTTTAAATCACCATGATTTCGAAACGAATGATCCACCCTCTTTTTGTCTGCCGAGCGGATGCTGACAGCTCGCATTTCTAAAGCTTGAAGTCACGCGTCTTAGAATTTGGATCTATTGTGCTTTAGTACAACCCATGGTGCCATTTATTACAATAAATTAAAACTAAATGTGAAATGGTAATGACCTCTAATTAGATCTTTACATTAATACAGAAATATTTTGATATTTTTATATATGAAATAATTCTAAAAATCAATATTATAATTCTTTATCTTAAAAGAGTTAAAAATATTTTTTGTTACCGAAATTTTGAGTCAACTTCCATGAAATATTATTATTTCTATACATGTGCAGCTGCTAATCTCCATCAACAGAAATAATTTAATTTGAATCAAATTATCTATAAATAGTAGCGGTACTTTTTTACTTTATATACAATCAAATATTTTATAAAAGTCCACGTTACTTTGTACCTCAAGAGGCAATGACGTTTTTTTCAACATCTTAATCAAAATGAAATCTTTTTAATAGATGTTCAAAAATTTATTTGTCAAGAATAATTAATTAATTAATTTAGGAATTTTTTGGAATAAAAACTAAAATTTCAAAAATTATTTTAATCAAAGCACAAATACCCACACACATAAACTTGCCCCTCCATAAAAGAGTAAAAACAGTCATTAACAGGTAAAGTAATTATAGCTTCGAATTCAAGGTGTAAGACATAAAAAATAATTTCTATAATTAGCTCAATTTTTCAATTATACATTTTTTTCTGCGACAAAATAAATTTAATGCAAAAAATATTTTAAGAAAAAGCCAAGTGAAATATGACTACTTTAATTTATTTGAACCTATTAACAGAATGAATTATTTTTGAATAATTTTTTGAATCATTGAAATGAATAATTTTACTGGAAACATATTTTCGGTTATTAAAGAGTATTAATTATCTTTTTTAAATCTTTATTTATACAATTCTTAGAGCTTTAATGAGCCGAATAAGAATTTCTTTTCAATTATAAGTAATGTTTTTTTTAAGTAGAAGAAGAATTATTTGTATCTTTCTTCATCAAACAAATTAGTACGAAATAGATGAATGGCTTTGAAATTATCATCTGTGATATTTCTACTATAACACACCTAAATAAGAATTACAAATAAGATATCGGAATTTAAAAATAAAATGCTGAATATACACTCAAAAATTAGCATTTAAAGATATCAGAATTTAAAAATAAAGTACTGAATATACACTCAAAAAATTAACTTTTAAAGATATCAGAATTTAAAAATAAAGTACTGAATATACACTCAAAAAATTAGCCTTTAAAGATATCAGAATATAAAAATAAACCAAAGCCCCCCCAAAAACATGAGTTCTTAAAACGATTTCTGAAGAGTATTAAACAAATATGTTAAATATACACTTCACAAGCATTCCTTCTTCTCAGAAATTCAAATATTTATTTCTCTGCTTATATTTATATTTGTATTAGATTTGAAAAGATTGAAGTTTTTAACATTGATATTGATAAAATTATTATTTGTCAATAAATGGGAAACTCCTTTTACTGTTTGGATCGTATTTGTGGAAAAAAATCAACTAAAAAGAAATGCGAATATTTTTCGTTAAAATGGGAAAAAATATTTTTAACTTCTTTGAAACGATTTTATCAAATCTGTTGTTTTTTGTTTCTATTTAAAATGTTTTATATTTAATCATAGAGGCGAAAAAACTAATTTATGATTACATAAATTCTCCAATTTAGAGGACATGAAATTAAAAAAAAAAAGTTAAAGAGTGAAACATTAGTCAGTCATTAATATTTTATCATATTTTTTCATTTTGTATAATACACGCCGTCATATCACAAAAATAAGCATAAGACGTACTTATCATCGCATTTATATTTACACACTTTAGTAATTATAATGACTAGTATTATTTAATTTTATTGTTAATTAATTCATCAAAATTCTCTTTTTATAAAAATGTTTAATATCGTTCTCTAATGAATTTCATATTTCAGAGATACGTGGTAATCTTTATGTAGGGACATACATTTTTCATACCATTTATTCTATTTTAGGAGCTGAATGAACCTTAGATATATAAAATAATTAAAATAAATAATATGTCAAATCCTACCAAAGTGAAACCCAACATAAATCACAAACAACTTTTGCCTTAAATAGTTTTATTAAGAATAATTATTTCAGTGAATTTGCAGGTATTTTTCGGGAATTTACAGATATTTTCAGTGAATTTACAGATATTTATTTTCCAGCAATAATTCAGAAGCATATTAATAAAAATTTTGCAGATATTTTTTTTAAATAGAAAATACAGTTTTACGCATTTAGAAATTTATTTTCACCCTTCAAAATGTAAAGAAATACTTAAAAGAATTATATTGAAAGTAAATTGTATAATTTTCTCAATGAAAAAAATATTTTTCTACTTAATAAAAATGTCATTATAACTATAAAAGTATTTTTAAGGAGAAATTTCTGAAGTTTATACAAATGACTTTGCACAGCAGGTATTAGAGGTCTAGAAAACTAAAGAATAAATTAATTTGTTTCAAAACGAAGTTTTGCTTACTTAAGGAATTGAAGTATATAATAAGCAGGAATATATTTAAATTAGCTTTTGGGGAAATAGAATTCACCTCATTACAGTATCTTTCAAGCTCATTTCATAAATGCAATCAGCATATATTTTATTTAAACTTCTTTTCTACAAATAAATAAAAGCAAACGAAGATAAACATATTTCTTTGAATTTTCAACTTTTCAAATAACTGCTATTTTTCGAGATAACACAAACCCTAAAAGACAATTAAATATCCTTGAAAAGAAACAATTATGATATTCAGTGAATATCATCTGCATTTTGTCCATTTAATGTGAAATTGTTTCTAGCAGAAAACAATGCAGCTCTCAAGTTTCCAAAGATGTTTAAAAGTAAAATAAATTGTAAACCAATTATAATTTTTTCTATAATCTGTTCGACAAACAAAAATAAAACTTTAAGAAAAAATTAGGTTCATATTAGATGTAAAATAAGTCCACTCATAAAGCTAAAAATGTTAAACATATAAGATCTTTCTCCTAATATTGCTTCATTTTTGTACGAAGTTTCAATTTTCAATAATGGCCTCAAATAATGCTAAACCGTAATATTTTTCTTTTAATACAGGAATTTAAAAAAATTTTGCAATCTATACTTTAGATTCTCAATAATTAAAAAACTTTTTTTATGAAATTTCTTCCTCATTTCGAAGTATAAGGTTAGATTTCATCAAGATATACAAGATATTAAAATAAAACTTTTTATTATATTAGCAAAAATAAATTTTCGAAAGTTAAGACTTTTAAAAATAAATTTATTGCTTGCTGCCAAAATTATCTTTAAACTAAATTTGCATTCTTGTTTTAGAAAATAGAACAAGATATAAATTCCCTATTCAATGTAATAAAAAATGAACAGATATCCTATTATTACATTTTTATTTAAAAAATTGAAAACGGAATTATTATTCAATCAACTTTACTTTTACAGTACAATTTTCAAAAATCCCGTTAAATGACAGAAAGAATCGATCAAAAAATAAGTTTCTAAATTAAAATTTTGATTTGTCTAATTAAAATCAGATTTATTTAAATTAATGAAATGGTTAATGCAGTTAGAATTATGTAAGATTTTAATAATTAAAATAACAAGTCTAATACCAAAATACTTTGTTACAACTGTTAAATAAGACTTACATGTTAAATAAGACTTAATTTTAAAGAATAAAATAATAGTATTTCATATCAATTAACTGGTGTTGCCTTTCTCTTAAATTATTAAATTAAATTATTTCTAATTGTTGTGAAGGATTAATTATTTTCTCTTTATAAAACATAATCTTTCATTTCGTATGTTAATATTTTCATAAACTCTCTGGCATCAAATACGAACATTGAATAATAATGAAAGAAAACTTAAGTAAATTGAAATTCTTACAAAGCATATTTTTCAGCTTCTCATAATTTTTTATTGCAATACTTTTGATACTCAAATGAAATAATATGTCAAGTAAAAAAGATTTTTTTTTCATTATCTACAGTCTATTTTCTTTTGCCCTAATGTAGCCTTAATTCTTTATTCATCAAAACGAAAATTTAAGTTATTTAATTAAGAATTTTTTTTATTCAACGGTTGGTTAAATATTTTAATTTTTTTGGAAAAATTCAAAAAAAAAATTAAAGGAAAAAAATCTTTATATGTTATTTTACAAAAACATAATTTATGAACATTAAAGAAATGTAAAAATTACATTTTTAAGTAATATTTAAAAGAATTCATCACTGGAAACTTCAAAAAAGTCACCTAATTACGGATGAAATTTTTAAAAAACGAAAATAAATAAATAACACGAATAACACATTCCTATCCTCCAAAGTGTATTCCAGCTAAATTTAGCAGTTTGGAGTCGTATTCTGTAGAGCTTCAACACATTCTTCTTCATACCCAGTGAAACTTATATAATAAAACTAGAGATACGTGTTTTAGATGTATTTAGATCGAATAATCATAGTTTTGTAAATATTGGAGAAGGAAATCTCATATATGATAGCTTAGGTTTATTTTAATAGCAACCATTTCTGTGAAAATGCTTTCTAAGATTTTTTAGCAATTTATGACACATGTATATGTTAAATGTATCGGTCATATCATTGTACAAGATTTAACTCATGAAATTTTTGAAATTATTAATTATTAGAATTTTTATGAGAAACTTTATTTTAAAGAAAATCAAGCTATTGACAATTTTATTTAATTAACCATCAGCATTTAGTTTATAATTCGTTAGGTTTTTTTGCCATGAAATATTTCTTGTTTTATCTTATTCACAAAAAATAAAGTCGTAAAACAAAAATTATATTTAGAAAGTAATTAATGTTATCAAATTTAAATAATAAAAGGGGAAAAACATTGTCAGTATCTTAGAATTTCTTTCTTTTAATATTTAGAAAGATATAAATATCACTATCATAATGGAAATATATGATTTAAGCTTTTCTAAAAGAGGATATTTTATTTCCTGTTAATTAGGTTTTTGAGGCATTTTTTCGTTATCTATTACTAAAGAACTGAGTATATTTTTAGAGCACAATTTCGAAATATTGTAAAAATTAATTAATAAAACTAAGTTGACATTGATAATTAAAAACAATAAAAGGGCGATAGTTGAAAAAAATATTATCGTTGGAAAAAATTTTTATAGTTAAATCTAAAATTGGAATTTTAATGAAAACAAATAAAAAATAATTAAACATTTCTAAACCATTTCTTAAATATTGCCAAATAACAAAAATAAGTAATTAAACTAAAGCTGGAAGAGATTAAAAGAAGAATAATGTTTTTATTTTACTAATTTTCTTTTGCCATTTTTTCCTTCATTATTTATAATCGGCTTATAATGCTAATGAAAAGTATGAATTCAAATTTATCTGATATTCCGGCTATAACTAGAGCATTTTATTTCATATTTACGTTTGATTTATTACGGTGGGCGTAATGGAAATCGTAATAAATAATCATCAACATGCTTGATTAAATACTAAACATTAAATGTTAATTAGTTACAACCTTTCATATCATTTCCATCAATTATTGAAAGCTCGAGAAATATTGAGGTTATGCGACCAATAGTTGACTTGCAAGCATTTTAAATTATACTGTTTGCTTAAATGCATGGATATACTAATGAAAGACGTCAGCATTTACACCTGCAGAAGAACAAATGAAAAATAAATTTTAACAATAAATTTGAAGAACAAATGAAATTTTTTAGTCAATTCCTAATAAGATCAACAAAGAAAAATTTTACTTTAGTTATTATTTTGAAAACACTTAACAAATGTTTAAAGTGTTGAAAATTAATATTTGAAAAAAAACAACTGTATTAATATAAATATATTAATTTTACACACACACACAGACGGATGTACGCACACACACACGCACGCGCGCACACGTGTGTGTGTGAATAAATATTGAAAAATATAAAATTATAATCAAATACATCGAAAAATATAATTGCTCAAAACACGAGAAGAACTTTATAACATAAATAATAAATTTCCTTTATAAATAATGTAATTAATAAATTGGGGGATTATCTGGTATGTAGGGATATATCTATCGGATTACAATGAAAATTTAACAAGCCAAATAAGATTAAAATTTTAGCTATACATAATTCCTTTATAAAGATTTTAAATAAACCCTCTAACATAAAAGCTTGTTTGATTAATTAATGTTAATGCTTATTATTGATGAATCATTTTAAAGTGAAACTGGCTCATTGTAAAAGCTGAGAAGTAATAAATTTCGTTTAACAGTGTCCTTAGCATAGCATGTCAGCAGGAAAGGAATGAAAGTGGTTTTAATCTAATAAATGGAGCCGATGCGATAAATCTATCAATTAAGGAATTTGTATTGGCATTTAAGTTTAAATTTTAATCGGAATTAGATAATTAATTAAATAACACGAAACGATTATAAGGAATAAAATTTATGTTTATTTTTATATACAAACAGTGTTTTCACAAATGGATGGATCAATTAGCATCAAATGGTGGCATTTTCGAAAATTTAATGAACACGAGAGACTAAACGCAAAATAGGAAATAATTATTCTTTCCACTTCTTCCGGTTGTGTTGGTTAATGAGGGAAAAAATTGAAAGTTTTGGGTTTATTATGAAGATCATTCACCATTTCTTCCTTTATTTTGTTGACTTTTGAAACAAATAAGTTTTTAACAAAATTTACTTTTTCTTTCATGACATTTTTCAGGAAGGCGGAGGTAAAGTTTCGGCTTTTGAGCCGTAGGGATTCAGGTTCGATATCCAATTTCAACAAATAACTGTTGTGAATGGGGTCTTTACACGTTGAATCCATCAGGCAAAGCGTCATCCCACTATTGTGATGTGGTGTGGAGAGGGAGGTGTCAACTGAGGAGTCGTCCTATTCATCTAACCGCGATTAAAAAGTACGAGGTTCATCCTAAAATAGCCCTAATATTGATTTATATTGAACCGTTATTATAACAAAACTAAACTAAACATACCAACTTTTTTCATACAATTAAGTAATGGTAGTAATGTGTTAAGTACTCCAATACAACAGACTGTTTAACCTTCTGCTGGAGCGCGTATGTGAGAGATACACTAGAGATGAATTTCGTTTTATACCTTCACATCTTGTAGCGCTGGGAACGCTTGTCCTTGGCTATTTGTCCCCTTCTATTTGACCTATTTTCAGTTGTCGTCGTATGTTTGTGGTGTTAATAGGTCTCTGCCGATCAGATATTTGTATTTTAGAGATATGCATGACCGTTCATGTAAACTTTTGTCACATCTGATTTTGTATGATTTTACAAATTAAATCCATATTGTTTTAGACTGGAGACAGCTGGCAAATGAACTCACGAAGGAAAATGTTGAAAAAAAGCACCCTGATCTCTAAAAAGTGAGTTAAAATTAAAGATGCTGAAGAGAAAAGCCGAACTAGGTATTGAAGAAGTGGAAGATGTGACGTCAAGAAGAAAAGCTTGCCAAAAACAAAAGCGGAGTAGAATCACGAGGTTCGGTAGTGAAATTTGACAGAAATTTATATGTTTGGAGCACACAAAACATAATTTGCTCAAATTGCAACGCTGCAATGAAATAACAATGAAACTATTTTCTTCCTTTTCATATCTAACTTTCAATTACTTTTTCCTTTTTATACATACATTCAGAATTTTTTGCACATCTATATTTTATATGCAAATTGTTCTGCCAAAATATCAACAAATTCATTTATATTATTTTAAAATCAATTCAGCTAACCTGTGGTCATTTTATATTGTTATTGCAATCTATGTCCATATTGTTTCTGCTTCTTTTTAAGAAATTTATTTTTAAAATGATTGTAGTTATTAATACTAAGCTATTTACAATATAATTTTAATAGTTACGCATTCGAAAATTTTCAAATTACTATAGCGTATGTGGGAAATACGCGCGATCTTTTATGTTGGTATGACGGCCACCCCCACTGGAAGGTTAATAATCTTAGCTAGTGTAAGCTTTTGTGTTCCTAATAGGAAAATTAGTTACAGGAACGGAATGTTATACATTTATCACTGCTACGAGTCCAACATTTTTTTCTCGGGAACTAGGAAGAGTTAAACCAAGGTTATTTTCTCAATTTGTAAAATGACAGGTGATTTATGTGTTATTTCTACAGAAAATTTCCATTTCAATCTAAATATAACTGAGCAGGTAAACAGGTCTCGAAAAAAATACCCTTTTCTTTTCAATTCTTCAGTGGATTTCAATTTCAATTTCAAAAGAATGAAAAATTAAAGTTTTTGAAATATGTGCTCAAATCTACGATATACGTAGTTTTGTAATTTCTTAATTATTTTAGGTTTTAATTATTTAGTTTTTATTGCTGTATATAATTGTCCAGTTAGAAATACCACCTTCATTCCAAAATTCAAAATTAAAAAAAAATCTACTATTCCTGTTTCAAAATTTAAACTCAAATTGGAGAATATTTTTAAATGTTTAAAAGTTCAAAATTTCCTTGATACTCCAAACAGAAGATACGTCATTAGTTGCCAACTACAATATAGACAAATAGTGGTTACTGATTATCGAATGAATTTTTTTAATTGATGAATTCTAAAAGTGATAATAGTTTTTTTTCACAATACAAAGTAAAAAAGTTATTTATTAAATAAATAATAAGCAACATTTTCAAATAAAAATGTCCATTTGAATGAAATATAGTCTAAAACAACTTTATACAAAAAAATATGAAAAAAAATTATTAAACTTTAGTATTAACTTGCATTAATTTTATAAAATTAGTCGTGCAGTTTATATACTCTCGAGGTGTATCAAAAGTATCTAACAAAAATATAAAAGCATGCAGAGAGGAACGGAGTAAGCTGATAATGTAACTGAAAGCGTAGAAATGGTGTGGTGATATCTTAATAGGCCAGTAACTGCCACAAAACATCGCTTGCCACTTTTGTGTATTTTATAAGCTACTGGACTTCAAACCCGAACATCGCAGGTTCGATCCTTGGCGGAATTCAACCTACACATTGGCACAATTCCCGCCAACACTTACGCCAAAATGGCATGTTAGAATCACCAGCCAGTACAGGGAATATGAATTAAGCTATGTTCGGAAAAAGGTAAATAGTAAAGCAGCCTGGTTTTTAATAATTAAAACTTCAATATTATGATTTCAAAATATCTAACAGCATTGCAAGATCGCCACAACTTGAATTACTTCACACACACATTTCCAAATGCAAATTGCTATGCGACTTTTCTATTTTATCAGATTCAACGCAAATTTTGTCTGAGAATATTTTTAATGTATCCAAAATAGAAGCCAGCGTCCCAGCTTAGGGGTCATGGGCTCAGGGTAGCACATCTTCACAGTGATCTGGGAGCCATGAGTGCGATTACGGGTTCGGGTACAGTTGTTCTTCCCTCGTTTTCTCTCTGAGAGATGCGTTTATGAGTTCAACCTCCTTCGTAACCGATTCCTGCCTTAGGGTGCTCAGAGATCTTTACCCTCTGAAGCCATTGCATCCCATTTAAGTATTATCTCGGACACGATATCATCATCATCATACACAACAGAAAAAACACACGATAAAAATTTGATTATTGTCGTAATCAATGAATCATCCTATCCCCTCTATATCATCTATAATGTTCTGGCAACTTCTGATTTTACTTAAGCCTGATGGAAATCCATCGTTTAGGAAATGTTTGAGATACATTCTACTTGCACTACAATCAAAGAATGAAAATAAACACCAGAAGACTACTTTCGATTACAAATTTTTAAAAAATTATTATTAATGCCGGAGTGAACAGTTTACACAACAATTTACTTTGCAAATTGTACTTCCTCTATCCATTTACTTATCTTTGGTCAATTAGTCGGATATTTTAGAAGAAATTATTCATTCCTACAGTTCTTTTAAAACTTTACATACATATCTTGGAAAAAAAATGATATTTTCGACTAAAGCCACCCTCTTACTCAAATTCCCAACAAAATTCGACGAATACATGTGACGAAGAGGATAAATTAGATCCTCTGCCATTTAACGTGACTTACAAAAGATTTAATTGGTATGTTGTCTTCCTTATATATTCTCGTTCAAATAGGTTTCTGAGAATTTTCAAGGAATCATAAATTTGCTTATCATCTAACGGTTAAGTAAGATATCTTTTTCTATATTGAATCTTTAAAAAAAATATTGTAATGAGGTGGAAAGTCAATTTTTCCAGCCTTTGAACTTGAAATTCATGAGTTCCAGTATTCTGAAGTACTTGAATTGAAATGATCTTAGAAATGAAATGGCAATATAAATTTTTGACTCTTATGAAGTATTGAAAATTTCTTTTATTGAAAGGTAGTAAGAAAACGATGTTTGTGTCAAAAATAAAGAATTATTATATTTTATCATGAAGAAAATCTGCGATGAACAAAGAAAAAACAGGAAGGTCAAAATTACGAAATTGGACATCTAATATTTACCTTAAAATACTGGAAAATATTTACTGAAATTTCTTTCATTATATATCAGTACTTAAAACTATTTATTAATAATCAATATCTAAGGGGGCAGCGGTGGCCTGGTGGTAAGGTCTCGGCTTCGGAATCGGAGGGTTTCAGGTTCGAGACTCGATTCCATCGAAGAACCGTCGTGTGAGGGGGTTAAATCTGTCAGGCCAAACGTCCTCCAGCTATTGTGGCGTGGCGTGGCGTGGAGAGGGGGGTGACAGTTCAGGGGTCGTCATCGCCATCTGAACTTGGTTCAAAATTACTAGGTCCGTCCCAAAATAGCCGTTCCGTTGCTTTAAACGGGACGTTAATATAACTAACCTCAATATCTAAGATATAAAACTTTTTTCTAACAAGTGTCTTCATTGATATTTTTCATTTTTATTGTTGTGAACGAAAAGTAACCCATTTTAAGGTTTGCGACACACTAGATTTCTTTTCAAATTTTATCTTCAGAAATCAATTTTTTCTCAGTAGGTCATTACTATACGCTTAAACTGATTTCAGTGAGAAAATATCATTTTACACTGTTAATTAGTTAACATTTAATGAGTTAACTAACAAATTTTTGGAAGAGGATGTCTTAAATTCTAATTTGCACAGACACACAATTCTAGTTGGAAACTATGCCTTATATTAGTCTTCGTGTTATTTGTCTGAATGAAGTTATAAAAATATATAACTTTTTCTTTAAAAAATATCAATGAATGAATAGAAAAAGTGAGATATTTTTCTGTAATTTTAATTTTTAAATAGCTATTAAAATGTATTTCTATAAATATAACTGCGATTGAGGCTCAAAACTTCTGCTATTTCATACAGATTACTTTGATATATAAATAAATGAATTTGGTTAATTTCCTATTTAATTATGATTATTTGAATGAAGCAACATAATGGAAATAATTATTCTTCATAAAATGAGTTTTAAAAAATCAAAACCAAAGTTTTTAGTGGAAATAACTCAAGAAAAATCGTTATAACTCGAGAAATATTCCTAATATTGACAACATCTTGGTATCATTTGAAATCTAAAGGATTAAGAAAATATTTTAAGCAATAATAAAACATTTCGATATTTTGAACTATTTTGGAAGTTTAAAATGTGTATGTCCACCCTAACTTCTCAAAAAGTTCGAGCAACAATACTCCGTTAAGGTGAAAAAGAGATCTAGCTGCGTAATAGGAATAAAGTTCTGGATCCTTGAATGAACAACTTTACGCTTGATTACAAGTAAACTCTATCTGTTGAAAGTCAGTTTCGAAATAAATCTAAGTCGGTCACGGTTTAAGAAACCTTTATTGGCAGATAAAGTAACACATATAAAGAAGGGCGAAAACAGCAGCAAATGGTCCAGTAGAACTAAGAAAAAGTCCTGGGATCATAGATAACCGAAGGAATCCTGAGTTTCGGTGTTTCTTGCCATGACAAGGAAAAGGCTATTTTTCCTCCCTCGAGAAATATAGGGAGTTTTTGCAGTTCATCCATTCGCCTTTGCTTATTGGACCTTATTTCTTATTATTTCCAAAAACAATCAAAAACTTCCTTTTGTGTATTTCTTAAAGAATTCCTGGCTGCCTTTATATTCGCAAAGGTTTTGCTGTTTCAGGAGCCAAAATTTTTTTAACAGCAAATACGATACTGATTTGAGTAAAACGATAGGGTAAAAAAATCAACTCACATCATATAAAAGTAAAATTGTATAATTTATTATTATATTAAGCTTTGTTATTAATTATATTGATTTATTATTTGCTTATTATATGAATTCTAAGTGGTTTCAGACTAAATCCAGAAAGTTGCTTGAATTTATGTCAAAAAAAAATTTTCATCACGAAGCATTAATATCAACGTTATATACAAGGTGGCCAGAAATAAAACACCCCTACTCTGACCTCCATGGATATCGAACTACTCAGTGTAAAGGCTCAAAATTTTGTACACATACTATTCAAAATATGGGGAAACGGATTTCACGAAAAAAAAATTAGTTCCTGAAATCACCGATAGGTGGCGCTGCACAACTGGAACTATGATCAAAAGACACAAATAATAATAAAAATTAAAATGTTTATGCGGAATGGAATGCTTCCATGCTTCCTTTTTAATTTTTCTGCCCCTTATGGAAAATAAAAATAGTAAAGAAGCTAGAACTCCCGTTGTAACTGCAATTTCATACTGTAACCAGAAAAATTTGCATAAAGCATGGTTAGAAGCCATGTTCTGGGTATAAAAGAAGTTAAAAGGTGGGGAATGTCATTCTTATTAGTGATGGCTGTCACACTGCCAGAACGCGCTTTGCTTGTGAAGTTGTTTTACGAGAATAAAGGAAATGCTCCAGCAGCACTTCGAGAGTTTCGCCGACTTAAGGATTTGCGTAAGGGACCATTGCTTCCACAAGCTCTCAGGAGAATGATCGCTCGATTCGAGGAAACTGGACATCTTGGAGTTCAGCCTGGTCGAGGACGCAAACCGGTTCGTTCAGATGTCGTTGAAGATGGTGCCACCGGTATTGTTGAACAGTCAATGGATAATGTTTTAGGCTGCAGTAGTGCACGTGCAGTGTCACGACACTTGGGTGTTCCCTATAGCACAGTGTGGAACGTACTCAGAAAAATGGTGCATTGTTTCCCGTACAAAATCCGCCCTAATCAACAATTGCTGGCCACAGACAGGGAGATGCGACTGACCTTTGCATTGACATTTCTTGCTAGAGTTGAAGTGGATGCATCGTGGCCGTGGCAGATTCTGTGGAGCGATGAGGCCCATTTCCACCTCAGTGGAACAGTGAACACCCATAACTGTCGCATATGGGACACGACAAACCCCCGTACCTTCCAAGAGATTCCACTCCACTCACCGAAAGTTACAGTCTGGTGTGGATTCACAGCCACATTCATCCTTGGACCGTTCTTTTTCGAAGAGGTTACTTCCAATGGCCTTGAGACATGTACCGTGACGGCCAACAGGTACAAAAGGATGCTCGAAACATTTGTTGTACCCCATTTGCAGCAGCGCCAATGCCTTGACACCATTACTTTTATGCAAGATGGAGCACCTCCACACATTGGACTCCCTGTGCAACAGTTTCTTCGCCAACATTTCACCACTGACAGAATAATCAGTCGCGCGTTTCCGACAACTTGGCCATCTCGTTCACCGGATCTTAATCCGTGTGATTTTTGGCTTTGGGGACACTTAAAAAACCTTGTTTATCGAGAACGTCTGATAACCTTGGCAGATTTGAAAGAGAGTATCAGTCTGCATGTGAGAAGCATCTCAGATGACCAGTTACGATCCGCAGTTGAACAAGCTGTCCACAGACTTCACATTTTACATCTTCAGGAAGGGAACCATATTGAGCAGCATTCCCTGCATCGATAACGTCCTTGTTTCATGTATGCTTGGTACTTTCAAATAAAATGTGTTTAAAACGTGTTTTTGTGTCTTTTCAGCATACGTCCAGTGGTACAGCGCCACCTATCGGTGATTTCTGGAACTAAATTTTTTTTTCGTGAAATCCGTTTCCCCATTTTTTGAATAGTATGTCCACAAATTTTTAAGCCTTTACACTGAGTAGTTCGATATCCAGGGAGGTCAGAGTAGGGGTGTTTTATTTCTGGCCACCCGGTATAAACGTTTAATATCAACGTTAAAATATCAAGAAAGGATTTCTTGACAGAAACATGTTATTTCAGTAAAATTATCATAAATTTATTCCCTCGATTGCCCAATTATTTACATTTAAAATTATAATTATTAATATTAAACGTTTCTTTAATAAATAACAACATTATTGAGTATTGTTCTTGTACACCATTACACTGGTAATCATTAAATTATTTTACTATTATATTGATTATTCCATTTTAATAAATAATAAAATAACAATGTAAAAAAGAAGAAAAAAATCTGATATAACATAATCTGTAAAATATCTTATTAAATATTTTTAGCTTACAATAGATTGGTAAATTATCTATAAAATAAAATAATTATGACTTTAAATACAAATATAATTTTTAAAAAAATAATGGTGATTTTCTGACTAAAAATCCCTTTATTTCAGAAGTTTATGAAATAATCTGGTAAGATATTGCAAATAAATTAAGAAATTTAGTGCATGATTTTCAATAAAGGAATATTCTGATTCTGACAAGCAACGTGAAATATTGACTTTTCTTTGCATATTATTGATCATTAAAATGACTGCCGAATATTTTTAGTGGATAAATTCTTTATAATGCTTCTAATAAAAAAGTTATATAGAGAGAGAGTCTAAAATCATGGGACAAATTTTGAGGGCTGATAGAGTTGACTATAACTAATAATTATTGAAAAAGTGATATATGGCCGAAAGTGAAGCCCTGATTGATGGATGGATGTGTCAATTTTCTGGCGAACTTTTTCTTTCTAAGATGTTGCACCGAAAACCAGCTCCCTTATTGATTTTTCCCCTTTTAGATAAATGTAAAAAACTGGTAAAACAGTAAGTAAAAGCAAGAGTAGCAAGAGTAGTGTAAGTAAATTCAAGATCAGAACATTAAATTAAAACATGGCGTATAGTCAATGGAACATTGCATGAGCCGCAAACAGGCGTAGATTCTCCAAACAGTAGGTGTCTGTGTAACATACGTGAACGGCCGATACTCAGTCGAGTCAGAATTACATGAAATTTTCGGCTGAGAGAGGATGTACAAGGTGTAATATAAGGTTTTACATCGCGGAGTTTAATTATTTACTTCTTGATTCCAGTCATTTTGCCAAGTCCTTGACATCAATTTACGTAGTGCGCTTTTGATGTCGCTATAATGAAGACGCAGGGAACGATACCAACTTTGGCAGGGTTGTCTACATGTTCATTACTTGTTAAATGGACATGAGCTGTTTTCTAGAACTAAATTGAGGCCCAAACACAAAAATTAACTCATGATTAAAAAAACATGGTTTCTAAATGATTTTTTTATATCAATGTCTACAGAAAATGCTAATTAATGCTGCTTATGAAAGTAATGGGAGTGTGTAGCTTCGGTTGAATGATTGGCGAAAGCATTTCCATATCCTGGGGTCTCGTAAATGAAGGATTTCAATCGCCTTTATAAGAAAAAAATCAAGACTCTATAAATCTGGCTACCGTAGTGGCCATCCATCAGACGGACCCACCATGCCCAATCCAGTGCATCCCCCCCAACAGCAATTTTCAGAAAACTTTTTAATAGTTTTTGTACTGTAACATATTTCTAAACAATAATTGTTATTTATAGGGAGCTCTACCACCCATCAAAGTTTGTTCTATGATTTTAGACACACCCTGTATATCGGAAAAAATTATAGTCAATTTCAGCAAAAAACGTGCACTGCGCTGAAATTAAAACGTCTCCCAGTGATAAACGTTTGTCAGTTACACAAAATTTGAAAGAAAGAGCGTTTAAAAATTAAACATAAAAAATAAGTTATAAAAATTAACTTAAATGTACCTTTTTTTATAAAATTAAAGCTGACTCAAAATTCAAAAGATTTTACAAAGCAAGTTTCCAAAAATTCAGATTATTTAGTGAAGATATTTTTGCTAAAAGCATGCTTTTTCAAAGTAATCGCATACCTTATTCCATTTTTGTTGAAATTTCAAAAATCAATGCTGAAGTAGGAGTCAGAATTATTTTCTCAAGTAACAATATATATAACAAACAAACAATACTTAATGCTGCAAATGAAATACTATGTATTACAACCTCTTCCCCAAATTTGAGTTGAGTGAGAGTATATTCAGAATAACAAAAAAAAAAAAAACTTTATCTTTCGATATGCCATGAAATGTTATTATTTCGGAAAAGGCATGAAACCCAACAGCTCCAGACTGAAAAATAAGCTGAAATATAAGGAACAAAAGGCATGAATTTACCATGACATAGAATATAACCAAGCTTCAGCATCTTCTGCGGACTGAAACCGAAATATAGGCTTACTCAGGTGAAAAATAATGTTCTTTTTTTCTTCTTCTTGTGTCTGCAATGAATTTTGAAAACAAAATGGTTTTTGTAGAGCTACAAACTAGTACTTCTGTCTGGAAATATTCAAGATATGCAAGCAAGATATCGTAAGACATATCGGTTATCAGAAATATAGCTTTTAAATGCTGAGATATTTCAAGAATAACGCTCAGTGAAAAGACGAACTACAGAACGAACTGTAAAATTTCCATCCTTTTCTTTTAATAAAATATATCGCGCCATTCAATTCCATGTATTTTAAGAAATAGTAATATATTTCATTTGATTTTAAGTAAGTGTAAAATGGGTTTTACTTATTAAATTTTAAACTGTTTCATAAGAATCTGTATCATTCAAGAAAATGAATAAAAAATGAATTAAAGTACTTCATTTTAAGAAATGAAATATATATCATACAAGAATATGAATAAAAATCAACTAATCTTAAATCACTCCTAAATTTGTCAAACATGAAACAGAAATTTAAATTAGAGTGTGCAAATGGAATATAACATTTATTTAACTTTTGATAAAATAATGAAAAATATTAATTATAATAAAATACTTAATTAGCAAAAATTGTTTATTCAAGAATTACATATATTATATATTTGTATGTAGCATGGAGTACTTCTGAATATTGGTTTAAAACAAGCAACTATGAAACTTCAAAATAATTTATTGCAATATTTGATTTTTTAAAGGAAAGGAAGAAAGATAATTATCAGGACAATATCTAATTTAAGAAATAATTGTTTTAAAAAATAAATTCTTTCCTTATTTTTAATTATATAAATAATAAAGAAAAATTTCAAAATAAAGCAAACAAGGAATTAAAAGACCTGGTTGAAATAAATAATTTTGAATATCTCATGTTGCCTTATTTCAAAATTGCAAATTATTTTTTTCAGTAGAAATGAAGTACTTCCCTCTGAATCGTAACAGATTAATCATTTTTCATTATGAAAAATAATTCATTAAATAAAGGTCTAGGCTAATTTAACAGATGCAATCAAATTGTCATTTAAACATCTTGAACATATTTCAAAAGAAACAAAATGAAACATCAGCTAAGGTGGAATTTTTGATTTTCAAATAATTAAACTGCTGCGTAAATACCCTCTTTGGGGAAAAAATTATGTTTCCCCATTAATTTTCTGTTTACTGTAGAATAAAAAAGCAAAAAATTCGCCAAAAAGTCATCAAAAACACAGGTTTACGTGAAATTTCACATAGTTACACTTGGAGACTTTATTCGTGTTTTGATCACATTGGCGACATTAGTTTTGTCATTCTCTTCGCTTGTCGATTTGACACTTGTTTGGCTCCTATTGGTGACATCTTGCGACTGCATAACGGAATAGTACCGCTTGCATAAATAGAAGAGCTTATTTAAGACAGGGAAATCCTTTCCATGGTTATTTTACTATCCGTCATTTTTTGATGACGTTGCCTCTACGTTATAAATATTAATTAATTAACGAAAATTCTACTGTGACGATATCATGTCGGTAATTAAAGTTCAAAAATAAATTCCAGGCTTTTCCATGATCAAACAACATTTATTTTAGAATAGAGATGAGGACAGAATTCATTTAAAAATATATTTAAAAAGTAGAATTTCGGTTAATTCCTTATATAGTATAAAATTATTCATTATAAATATTCGATTGAAGTTTTCTTTACCATAACAGAATTTCCAAACTAAATTAATAAATCCATTTTGTTTTAATTTAAAGTATCTTAATTTCACCTCGAGTGCATTTACAAATCGAGATTAAGTTTCAGGTGTAAAGTTATATTAAATAAGAAATTATAACTTTATCCTATTAAATTGAACATTCATTCTAAAATCAAAAATATTTTGTCTGGGAAATATTTAATTTATTTCTTAATTATCGAGAATAACAGTGATTGCAATTAATCATTTTCATTATTAAGCACGTAAATTATATTCTATTACGAATTATTACATTACTTCTAGATTTATTTTTAAATCATGAATATATGAACTCCAGGCTACTTTAATTTCAAAATAAAAATATTTTATGACCTGCAATTATTCTATAAAGTTTTTATTCTATATTTATTTTAAAGTTTATCAAAACAGTTTTTAGGGAACACTGATAAGAAATAATATGTAGGAAATTTTATCACTATAAGCAGTGTTATTAATGGAATAAAATTCATTTTATCAACTTAAAAAATATTTATGCTGAAGCACTGCATACTTATAATTAGAGAAAACTCATTTGATAAAATTTATATTTAATATTCAATGTGTACACAAAGAATATTTAAATAAAAATAGATATCATCATTCTTATTCAGAATAATAATAAATTAATTGTATAGATTTACAAGGAATGATCCAAAATAAAGTTTACAGGAAAAAGGGAAAACGTTTTATTAACAACAGACACAGGATGCAAATGATAAATAAGAGACATATATGGCGATCACTTCTCTAAATAATCATCAACTAACTGATGCATTTATCACCCCACTGGGCCAATTTGTTTTACCCATCATCGTAATAATCAGATCAATGGTTATTGAGTCAGTTTCTTGGCACCTTTTTGAACATTGCCGTCTGTTATAAACTTTGTTTCTTATTAGTGTTTCTTCAATGTCTGGAAAAGAAATATTCACTGGGATTAGATTCTTGAATTCTTGGCTGTATGCAAAGGGAAAGGGGGGATGACACCAGACCTCTCACCTAAGCGCTTCCGGCAATATATCCGCCCACTCAAAATATTACCATTTCGTATCCTGTTTTCTACTCATTGCTTCGCCACCGAACACTTCAACGATTTATATGTAAATTTCCGATTTCTGACATTTTTGGCCCATATAATTCGTATCACAGCTTGCACCTCTGAGTCAGACCACTAATCTAGAATCTTGCAATTACTATCGATATTTCAGGTCTCAGTATTAAAACTATTTACTCGAAAGACTGGTCTAAGACAATTAGTGTCATGTGTCTCCTGCCTCGGTAATAATATCCCTATTCACAATTTATAATTTCCAAATATTGCGAAGTGTAAAGTTTTTTGGATCACCCTTTGTATATTTTACATCAATATTATCTTTAAAATTCGATTACGTATAATGTGGATTTAATGCTTCAAACTGTTTTTGAAAATGTAATTTTATAATTATTACAAAAGTATTTTGTTTATTTTAAGGATCATAATAAGCAATATATTTTCTTTTCACTTTTAATATTCTGTTAGAAACGGATAGAAAGGGAGAAATTGTAAGATATTTATTAAATATTTTGTTCCCAGGAAAGATTATTTTCATGATATTGCATGCATTTGTCAAAAGGGAATAGTTTACTAAACAGTTTGATATATTTCAACAAATTAAAAGGAAACATTTCTATTTTCCAAAAAGGTTTAAACACAGGATGTATTTCCAATCGTGCATATCTCTCCTATCTTCATTATTTATTTTATATTTAAGGAATAAGCAGACTTTACTGACAATTAATTTCTCCTTGAAGCAAATTCGTTCTTGAAAATAATTGCAGTAGGTAAATTTCCTAAAAGGAATCTATCTAAAATCATCATTAACGTAAGACACTCTTGTGTGGAAGAATTTTCAATACTCTAAGCGTCACTTTGAGATTTTTATGCTTCAGCAGCGTATTAAACTAGATTAATCAATAGTTAATATTTAATTAATGATTGCAAGATCATTTATCAGAATTTCAACAAGAAGCCGTCTATATAAATTAACTTGCCATGAAGTGACGTAAACAGATTTCAAGCTGTTATTGAAAATTAATTTATTTCAAGTATTCAGCAGTATTATTTATTGGCGTTTATTTTGTAAAATTAAATATAGTTAATTTTGTCAAATTAAATTTATTTAATTGCTAGTTTTTTCATTCTACATATGATTTTTCTGAAAATTTAGAGATAAATATGAAGATATCTTATAAAACATGGATAGAATAGCTTTTGGAACCTAAATAATCAATTTATGCTAACTTATATAGTATATATACGTAACTGTTTAAGTAGGATCAAAGATGTATGGATCATTAATAAATTTTAAATCCCATGTTGGAAAAATTGAAAATGGTAAAATCATGAAAAAGTGTTTATAAACAGAAGTCGCTTTTTTTAAAAAAATAATAATGCTTTCCCTGGCAATTTTTTGTTTGCTTTATTCTCGTCAAAATTATAACCTCAGAGGGAATAAACTCAGAATCCTTTTCTCAGACAAAACAAATTTTTTCCTATTAAAAGGAGACTGAAATATACGCTGAGAAACTTTATTTTATCGAAGAAATTGGAAATCATCGATCCATACGGGAATTTAAGTCGTCAGCGCATTCAAATATTTAAAATGAATAAACAATCCAGACTCTTGGCATTCCGAGAAATTATGCTGTTTACGAGAACCAATGCCATGGCATCAGTTGTTGACATAAAATAATAAAAAGAAGCAAAAATATCAGACGAAACCAATGTAACGTGAATTTCACTTGAAAGACGATATAATAGAATTTTGAAAATTTCCAAGAGCTGAAACAAATTTGTAAGATAATAGTAGGTATTTTTTTTAAATTTCTTAACTCATTATCATTTTTTAAAATTTTTCATTACTTGTTTTCACTGTTTTAATACTAAGAGTTCCTTTCCGAAATAAATGTTCTAACATGGATAGATATTCAAAATCTGAACCTCACCAAGACTTATCTGTACTGAAACAGAATCGTCTGAGCTTCTTCAACTGTCTTAGTTTTATCGATCACTTTTTTCTCCAAAATAACAAAACAATAATGGGAAGCTTTGCAGAGTAATATATATTTGTATGATAGCATTTTATTCTGTATTTTTGAGAAGCATTCTAATTGTGTCAGTTTAATTTCGTACATTTTTAGCTATTGTTTTGTAAATATTTCTTTTAATTCTTAAAAGAACATCTATGGTTTTTACTTATTTAGTTTTGAAAAGTAATTAATTATTAATCGTTTCATGAGGTGCAAAACACATGTGTGCAATTCAATTTCCAATAGGAATAGAATTTTTAACAAATTCTCATGTCTCAAACTTCTCTTAGTTTTGAACACTCATTTTCAGAATTATGTAATGCTTTGAACTGGATTGATGATAGTACATTTGATTTGCACAAAATTTAAAGATTTAATCCAATTTCCTAAGAAACACATAAAGGAAACTTTTGTCTTCCTCAGAGAAATTTACGGACATAATTGCAAAACGTAAAAAACAAGTTAGACAAAAATTAGAGCACTGTTTTAACATCTAAAGTATAGATCTATATGAAATTTCGAAATAAATGTTTCAAAGTATCCACCATTTCTTGGTGTGTAAATGTGCATGCATGTAAACGTAATAATTCAAAAACATAAGGACTTATGTAAATAGAATTTGAGTTTTGACTTTGTTGATAAATTCATAATCCTCTGTTAAAGTTTGCGTTAGGACGCAAAAAGACAAGTCCCAAGCATAGATTCATTTGTTTGTTTTTTATTATTATACGACAACAGACAACACTCTCATGTAAGGATTCTGTAAATGAAAATCTAAGCACTGATGGCAGTTAAGACCATACCTCCAGGTCATAGTTTTTGCTGGGTTGAGACAACATCCTTATTAAGGGAGAGCTAGTTTTGTTGGGGCAATTTTTGCTGAGTTGATTTATTTAGAAAAAAGATCAATTATAATTATTGTAAGACCGAATATAGATATCAAATGATTGAAAATGCTTTGATTCATGAAATGTTAAGCTTAATTTAGTTACAGATTAAATCATAGATGATTTCAATATAAATGTCATAAAAATATTCGACATTATTTTAACTAAAATTTATAATTATTATATCAATCAATTTTTACACTAAAACATAATGCATCACATAAATATTGATATTTCTCTCATCTTATTATTTGATATTACTTAACTGCTTGATACTTAATTAAAATTATGAATGATTCCTGATTTTATTGTGTTAGATTTGTAAAATATTTCTTCATCAAATGCATAAATATTTATGGATATTATTTTAAATTGGGATACTTAGTTTAAATTCGTTAAAAAATTTTTTTAACTGTTGGTTTATTCTCTAAGCTCTAGAGAAGTACGCTTTATTGTTAGCTGTATAACTTGTATTTTATTCTCCTCAGTTTGTTACGTTTAATTTAATAGCACATTTTTAGTTTCCTTTAAAATAGTTAAGATAAACCTTGCTAAAAATAGAAACGTAAAATACAATAAAGTAGACGAAATTGCCTTGTTTTGGTCTAAATGAGGCTTAACTTAAATTTGTACCACTAAAGGAAAGCAACAAAATAAGATAATCGCTGAATTTAAAAAGACAGAAAACTATTTCTTTAATCATAGATTTATTTGTAGCAAAGAAAAGGTCCAATTTATTTCCAATTTAGAACTAAACATGTAATAAAACTGCAGTTATACAATAAAAGAAGTTCTACAAATATTTGAAAATATTGCTTTTCCTTTGAGAAATAAGTTTCGCTATATGATTTTACCAATCCAACTGGAAATCTTTTCTTTCTCATGGAAAAAAAAATTCTTAAGAGAGCATATTACCTCACAGGAATCGTGAAGATGTCGAAATATATCTTTTTACCCGAAAGATCGATTTACACCAAAATTACTGATAATATTAGAACTACATTAGGAATTTCGATAAAAATAGAACAAAAAATGGTAACGATTCCCTTTCTGATATAAAACTCATCATTGCTGGAAGGAGTATTACATAGATATATGTTTATATTTTACACATTGCTTGAGCTACCGGCCATATAAATCCATGAGAAAAACTGTTTTTTGAGAACATATTTTCTTTTTGTTGGAGTAAATAAAAACTTTTTCCGTTGCTCAATACAAATATGGATTTTGACCGAAATTTCGAAAGCTATACGATAAGTTCGGTTTATCCGTAGAAAGTTTCTTGTGCGTAAATCTGGCATTGACCATTTCAATGTTTCACATAATTCTAAAAATAAATGTTTTGAACTGAAACAGATCTGAAACATGAGATTTTATTAAAATTTAAATTCCCATTTTCGTGTTTATGGGTGAATTGTATATATATTTGCTAATTTTATAAAACAACTAATAATTAATTTTTAGAACTTAATAATTAAAAATAACATTGATATTATTTTCAGGTGCAAAAGCATTATTTAGTTATCAATAATTAAAAAGTTGGAAAATTCCTGATGCAATTAGAATACTTCTCAAAATTATAAGAGAAAATAGTATCATCTAGAAATATATTCTTTTAAGATTCTTATTACATCTTCGTTGTATTGAAGGAAAAAAAAAGCTCTCAAAAATTAAGACAGTTAAACATATCAGAATATCTTCTTTGATTATAGGCAAGACTTCAAAAACAAGACTCAAAAGACTCAAAAATTCAGAGCTCTAATCAATATATTATGCAAGATATCAGCTAGTTTGGAACCATACTACTTTTTTGAGGAAGTAAAGCTGATAAAGATTGATAATTGTATGATAAATATGAATAAGATAGAATTGAAAAAGACAAATTATTTGCGTTGCAGATGAAAATATTATAAAATAAAAAGACAGAGTTTAAAATATATCTAAACATATTTGAAACCCAAATATCCTAGGCTTCATTTTGAAGAATAATTTTATTTCACTGTCTTGAAAACTATGAGTTATAAGTTATACTTTTGCTCGAAGAATTCCTGATTCCTGATCTGAATTATAAGAAAACTCTTCCTGAAATAAGTTCTTTTCTTCCACAAGGAGCCACAAAATCTTAACTATGGATTATAAAATAAAATAATCTTAAGAATATAGGGATGGGATGGAAATATATGTTAGAGCTATTATTTCTTATCTGGAAGTAGACAAGATTTCAGAATTTCTGAATGGGTTTCACATGCAATTGATTTAGATTTGTGATTGAAGATTATGTAAATAAATGTGTTTAGAAATGGTCGTAAATAATTATTTATTATTTGGAAGTAACTGAATTATCTTAATCTTTCTTCTTAGCGTTAAGAATTTATCAAGATACTGCTTTAATGTAATTTTTTTCTCATTAGAAATTAATTTTAAAGAGATATGTCTCATTTAAAAGTAATTTCTTTCATTTTCTATAAATATAAGAGTCAATAAAATATATAAACTCAGAAGAAAGGGAGAATTTCTTAATTATATTTATGAACGAGTAGTAAGCAAATATTTCTGTCAAGATGAGAAAACTTATAAATTTAAAAATATATTTTTCTAAAAATTATTACTTTTATAAAAACTTATTCTCTGAACATAATCATCTTTTCATTGAAAAAAATCCTGTTACAGTAAACGTTTTACTGAGATTTTTCAACGATAATTTGATCAAAATATTGAGAAATTAAAATTTTGAAAATAAAATCCCATTTAAAACATTATTTTTGAAATTAAACTTTATTCCATAGCTGTTTATAATATTTAAAATTTAATGATTAAATAGTTTCTAAGACAAGATTTTTTAATAACAAAAATATGTAAGTTTCCAAAGTGTGTAAATACATTCTAAATATTATTTTGATAAAGTATTTTGGCTGTAAAAAGGGAAACGAAATAATTTTTGTGAACCTCATCGAGATACGCCTTCAATATCAGTTTTTTCTCATCAAGAATAAAATCAATTTTCCAGATATTTCTCCTTCAAAAATAATTTCGTTTACACTAATGAAATCTTCAATTGTTCCCAACCTCTTATCAAAGACATATAATATTTTAATTATTTTACCTTGAATCCATTTTGTGTGTCAGATAATAATCTGCAAGTCAATCCAATATAATACAAAATTAAAATGTATGCTGTTCCCTCTCTACTCTACAATTAGATGCATGTCATTAAGAGATGCACGATTAAATAGATTTTTAATTTGTTTGAAATGATTGAGTCCACTGAAGATTTCAAAATTACTTCAAATGTCATATTTTCTGTATTTTAAGATATTCCATACAATAGGATATTTAAGATTTTATTGATTTCTTTGAAGTTAAATTCTGTTTTTCATATCAAAATTATTTCAATTGGTTTTTTTGGATTCATTCCGCTTTGTTTTCTGAAAGGAAAAGATTCCAAAACTTCCTAAGCGGAGCAATTAAATTTAATGATTCAATATTTATACGTTATAAACCGCAATGTTTTCAAAAAAACGTAATCATTTTAGAAATAAATCATGCATTTTCGGTTAAGAAAGTCAGACATTAAAAATCAATTTTTTTACAAGTACCTGTTTCACGATTGTTTTTAGTAATAAATTGTATGCAATTTTAAAAGGATCGCAGTTACATGAAAGAAAATAGCTCACCTATTTTGATGGATTTCTGTACCAAAATGTGAAACTAGAGACCATTAGTACCAAAAAAAGTAAACTTTGCAAGCGTACATCAACTTATTTTTTGCTACTTAGTGCATTTAAACCATATCATATTTCCTTACTTAATGAGTTTCAGACAATTTTTACAAAGATGCACTGTGTGAATAGCTTACATATATATAATCCTACTTTTTTATGAGTGTATTATGTTTCTATTACCTCATATAGTCTAATAAAGATATTTTACTGAAGCCCCTTACAATTCAAAACGTTTTTAGTGATGACATTACATTGTTTTTTGGTGATTTTCAATCATGAATGTGACCAAATATCTTATGAAATTTCGCAGCATGAAGATCTTTGATATTTTTGTAAAGGACATATGTCTGCTTTTTTTATTCTTAGAATTCGGGGAATTTCGAACGCACTTCTCTGATTATTCATGTTTGTTTTCAATACTCATCATTTTATTTTACATGTCATAACTGAAACAACCTATTATATATGTTTTTAAAAGTAAAAATTTCCATTTCTTTTTACAGTACAAGCAATAAATGTTTCGTGCATAAGATTATCTGAAATTATAAATTTTGAAAGATATAAATACCAATAATATCTAAATTTGTATTTAAATATGAAATAATATAATAACTTGTATATATTCCATTCTTTTTTTTAAAAAAATATTAGATGTATTAAAAAAACGGTATTATTAAATTTTTCATAATTACTTTTTAGTTCCTGGAATATATATATTTTTTCATTATAATTGTTTATTTTTCTAACACGGAATTTAATAATATATGATACTATTTAATAAAAATTCTAAAATGGCAAAATTCAAGATATATTTTTGTATAATCTATACTTATAATAAAGCTCAATGTGTGTGTGTGTGTGTGTTTTGGCGCTCTACAGGCCAGGCCGTTGGACCTACAGCTACCAAATTCGGTACATGTATACCTTGGAGGTCGGGAATGTGCACCTTGGAGCCCTTTTTTCAATTTTTTTAATTACAATTTGAATTAATTAAAAATTAAGCGAAATTTCAACTTTTTCCCGCTATAACTTCCGAAAATATTATCGCACAAACATGATTTTTACATCAATTTAAAGATTAAAAAATTAGCTTTCTAATGGTATCAGGATTTTATTGTATAATTTAAGCTTCTATTTTTGACGAATTTTTAAAGAAATATTTTAACCATGTTTTTTTAGCAGGTGACTGGATAAAATAAAAGAAAACAATGACGGAAGTTCAGATTAAAAAAAACAAAAAAACAACTATCATCGCAAATCAAATCTAAAGAAATACAACTTTCAGCACGTGACTGGATAAAATAACATAAATATAAAATATGATATTTTCTAAAAAAATGAATGTAAGGCAAAGAATTCTATGATCGTTTGCAATATTTCAATCATTAATTCAATAAATTATTTATACAGGATATGCATTCAAATTCCGGTCCGATGTTCAATTTGTCAAATATTATTAACAGTCAAATATTATTATTATTAATAGGCATATATATTGTTTAATACTATTAAGTTGATCTAAATGAAGTAAATAATTACATTTTGTGTAGCTTGAGTCAAACAATGCATTTATGAATAATGAGTGTTAGATTTCTTCATACTTTGCTCTGTGAGCCCTATTTTACAAAATATTTATATTAATATTTTAAATAAAAGTTGCTACATCAATCAGTCTTCTAAATCAATAATTAAAACTGATTTATAAAATTAAAGAATATTAATGGGAAAACGTGTTCTTTAAGAACTTTCCGTCCATCATTTTAAAGAAAATATTAATTACAGGCCAATCGATGTCCGGAATTACTTCAAGGCTAATGAATATGTGATTTAATTGAAAATTTTAGAACGCATTACTCATGGCGAACCAGCTGGTCTACAAAGGTGGCTAGTTAATAATATTTTTTCTTATACGAAAATGTCTTATTTAATAAAGCATAAACATTATAATGAGTATTTAAATTTTATAAATTATTTTAAATATTAATTTAAATAAATAATTTATATCTTTTACGTATTTTAGACAAATATATATTTTTTAAATAAAATGCAACAGCAACAACAGTATTTTGATAATTTTCCTTTAAATTATCATATTTGTTCCTACGGAAAAAATGATCGGTGTAACAAAATATCTTCTACATCAAAATAAATTTCAAGTAATTTAAATTTAAAAAAAAGTTTAAATAATTTATCATGATTGACATTTGTTTATATTACCATGACTAAACCCTATTTCTCAACAAACAATTTATATAATTATCTACAAGAATTTCTAGTTCTTTTCTAGACTAATAATTACTGATATTTTTTATCCCAGCCATTCAGCCAAATAATTAAAATAAGAAAATATCCACTTAAGTTGGTATATAAAGAAAATATCTACTTAATTTAGTTATTCACACAAAATAATTACAACCTATTTCCAAAAATTACATAGTTAACTAGTCAAAAAAGGCATTTATCATTTCTTTTCCCCCATATTTGCATAAAAATCTATGTGGAATATCTACTGTGTATAAACTTCTTGAACAACCTTTGCTGCTCCTTTCTCTTCCCCCCCCCCTTTTCACAAGAAAAATTAGCATTGAACATGCTATTCCTGAAGTGCAAATAACAATTTTTCTTGTTAATAATGCACCACCGATTTTCATTTCCTGTTTGCTAAACTATCAATGTGAGAAAAATTACAGATTTTTTTCCCCTTTCTTAGTAAAAAAGTCGCTCTGGCAAAATGAAGTGATGTGGAACCTTGATTTCACATTCTCTCCCGTATAACTTTTTTTTAGAAATAACAAATACAACAAGAAAAATGACAAAGAAATAAACTTTTTAGAGAAGAAACTTTCTTCTAGGAAAGTATTTTTATGATTTCCAAACTAGGAAATAATATTTATAATGATGTTTTGACTTGTAATCATTTATTTTTAAAAAATGGCGTTTATTTGAATGCTTATTTTAACATGAAATGGAAATAGTCATAGTTTATAGTTAGCTTCAATAATTGATAATGTGAATAAATTTTCGATTAATCTTTCTTTTCTGCAGGTATTAGGAATTTTTCATTCAAAAGGTCATATAAATATATTTATTCTCACTATTTATTTGATAATTATTTTAATTCATTATTTTAATATAATAATTTGAAATGTAGAAATACTCATTTTTTTCATTTTTATATTCAAAACTTCTGCATCATTTAAAACATAAATACAAAAATATTAATAAATACAAGAATAAGAAAGAGAATTGCTTATCAAATGATATTTTATCTTTAAATTAAAAAATGCATTATCTATCATTTTATTAATTGTTATATTCAATGAGAATAATTTATTTTAGGACTTTCAACTTATGAGATATCAGGATGTTGAGTAAATTCTCGCTGTTCAGTTGTGAAAATTAATTATTTATTTTTAAATAATTATTTAAAAGCATATTACTGAAAGCATTGATTATCGCTTGTTGCCACCTTCCCCATCTTTCTGGCAACATTTGAATTCTACTTAGTTAAAACAATACGTCTTTTAAAGCTATGTAAGAGTAGACCCAATTTCTGGCATGTTCATTAGAACGGAAGTGCTGCTCAGCCATGTGCCATTGATCAGAACAAGTGGTAGTTGGAAGGGGTAAGGTCTGGTGAATAAGGCGCATAGGATAGGAATTTCTTCTTAAAAGTTTCCAAGCAGTTTCTACCGGTTTTGCAGCAGGTGGCCTTGTGGATTCTGAAATTTCAGCTAGTGTTTGACAAGAGCATTCACAAAGTCACCATCATTGTTATGCTGCAAAATGACTTCGTCGTGTCTCTGCTCGTATAGCTCCCGATTTCCTTCAATGCTACACTTAATCGTTCCAACTGTAGTCTGCAGTGGTCTTCCGTGTTGATTTCATTTGGCTTGGATAGTTCATAATAAACTATACCTAGCTGATATTTTAAATCATTTCTAATGCTTTCAAACGTTTCGAAACTATTGTTTCATCAAATTCTAATGATTCTGAAATTTCAGCTAGCGTTTGACAAGACTATTCATGCACTCACTAGAACGTTCTTTATCTTCAAGATCAAAATCATTATTTTTAAAGCACCTAAACCAATCTTTGAAAGTTGTTTCAAACAGAACATGGTTGCAATAAGTTTTAAAAAGAATATTGTAGAAAATTCCCCGCAAATACTCATTTTTTTTGGCACGAAATTACACAAATTTAGCACAATGAAAAAAAAAAGTTATTCTCACTTTCAAGAATTAACATGCTCTGAATTTCAAGCCTGATTATAGTACTTGCAAAGAAATTCATCTCTATCATAAACTAAAGCAGACAATTCCGGCAACACCTTCTATTGTAAAACAGCGAGACTGTATTCAACTATTCAATATATATTTTAGCTAGAATAATATATTTTTCTTATTATATGATTCTTTTACTTCATAATTGTGTATTACATGTGAATTAGAGAGTGGTATATAATAATAACTGTGAAGTAGAGATCTGTTATTATCAGAAACAATATCAGAGACATGGGATGAACGATAAAACTGCTTTTTTTCAAATTGTGATTGTTTTATAAATATGCAGGACTGGCTTGTTTTCATAAGGTGTGAGAAGAGCAAAAAATATTTATTTAATGTCATAATAGAATATTTGGACTTGTAACATTTGATGTGGGACATATTTCAAGAATATAATTTTATTACATCTAATTATTCTACAAAAATCTTTTAAATTTAACACATATGTAACTGAAAATAAAGACAACGATATACTAAAGGCATTATTATTTAACCAGGCAGAAGGCCCTCACCTAATAGTGACAAAAGAGATCGCGCGGGGTACTGAGTCACCCCAATCCATTTTATCTAAAATTTTCCATAAGTTAGAAGAATAAAAACATATTAATTATAAATAATAATTTCATTAATTTTTTAAGAAAATAAACTTTATAAGTTCAGAAAACTGTTTTTGATATTTAAGAAAATTTTGCATTAAAAATTACACACTTTCTTTAGGAGTTTTAATTCTGCATACACTTATGGCAAACATGCGAAGAATGATTTTTACATGTAAAATTATTACATTTTATGCAAGAAAATTGTAGTTTTATTATCTTTAGATCTTGGACTTATAACACATCGTCCTTTGTCTTGTTTCAGTTTTTTTGTTGGGATCTCCTGTGATCCATTAGAAGTGGTGGGATCCATACTTTCACGAAGTGTTGTAGATAGCATTTTCATATCTCGCCTTATGTTTATATGTGGTTGAATAAGTGATGATGCCAATTTCTTCAGAGATTTTCTCCTATTTGCATATTCCAAGGGAGGTGTCTTTGTTGCCATTAGAGCTTCTAGGGCATTTATGGCGGCGACGTTCAAAGCGCAATAGAAAATGACCATTGGCCACCTGTTGGTTTTTCGAGCTGTTGAATATGAAGGCATTTCATCAGCAGTGTGACGTCATTTCATCAAGAGCAATATAAATGCAAAGAGAGAGCAACAGAAATCAAAATTAGGCTGATTAGAATGAGAAATTTCGAAGCAATAACAGTAGCGTGGGGAGAGTGAGTCACCCCATTTCCACTTGAATTCAAAGAAATTATTGCTTCAAGCGCATAAAGAAAAGAAAAGTGAAAATAACACTTTACCTACCAAGGGGACTGTCAGATAGGAAAGTACTGAATGGGTGATTGATTACAGATAAATATTTACCCTGCTACAGGTGTTTGGATAAGAATGGGGTGACTGCGTGCCCCGCGCGATCTCTTTCGGGTTAAATAAACAATACTTAAAATATTTAGATTGGTATATCAAAACCACTTAAATAATATTCAATTTTAATATCAATTTAATTTAATTTTGCAGAAATTAAGAACAACAAATACACTCACGGGTAATGATACAACCACATATAGTATAGTGAAAATGATATTACAATGCAATATTTATCATAAAATTTGAAAATAAAATTATGGATGTTAAAAACCTATCACATCATTTAAGAAAAAGCATATAATACGATATTCTTCAATTATTTTGGAATCAAACTTGCGAATTATATAAGATTCATAACTGATGAAGAATTAACATTATGACATAAGTATTTAAACCCTTTAATTCTATTTCAAGGTGAATAAGGGAAAAGTATGTTATAATAATATTTTACTCTTTCAAATAAAAGAACTAACAATTAGAAATTTTAAAAAAAATCTGTCGCAACCATTTAAAAAGCTACATAAAGTTATTCAATTTCTTCATCCACTTTTAAATAGATGTTTCAAATGTGCAAGAAAAGCGGTTTGTTTTTCCATTTACATATACATATATATATATATAGAGAGAGAGTTAGCAGTTTGTAATGAAAATTGAAAACAACAAGCAGTAGCTCAATCTGTAAAATGCAAGAATTTCAATATTTTTCTCGAAAAGGTGAAGAATGCGATTTCAATTCTTGCGAAAATCCATCACTCCTTTATATTCAATATTTTTTTTGATAATTATTTAATTAAAAGTAACTAAAATAAAAATGTTCTTTGTTGACCTAAGAAGGAGTTGAATTAAAATTTTTTTGCATCACTTGTTATTAATAGAATTAATATTATTTATTAATTGAAGAATTATTTCATCCAAGGATCATAATTACCCTTTCTTTTCGAGACATCATTATAATTTATATTTATTCTGTAACTTGTATTGAAATAATTTCGATGTTAATTATGTTTCGTTAGTCAAGATTTTTATATTCCCTGAAGTGGCATCTATCAGACTTAGCAGACTAAAGAAATATTTATTAAATGACGTTATTTATGAGGCTGATAACATACTTTTTTAAAGCTTTCATAATTGAATACTTTTTAAATTGATATTTAAAATCGAGTGTAATTGATATTTAATTAATGGTTGTAAGTTCATTAGAATTTGAGTTTGTCAAATTTTAGTAAATGTAACATATTTCACATAATAATTTTGAGGGATATTAAGGAAATATATATTCTTAAGTAAATAAGAAATAGCTCTTTTTTATGCTAGAAATTAATTTGAAAGTGGATATTTATAATGAACTAAATTTTATCGATTTATCAATATTTAATTACCAAAAATATCGCATTGTTTAAACAATTGCGGAAATTAATATGCGAATTTAAGAATGAGGAATTTATATAAACTAAATATTTCGCACTCTTTCAAAAAAATTTAAGGCAGGAATTTTCGTAAATCTGTTTGAAACTTATAATTAGCATATATGTAGATTTTTACTGTTTTACTCTACTTTATTCAATAATAATTAAAGATTGAAGACATACGAAACTTTTTTAACTTTTAACTATACTCACATGAAAATTATCTGCATTTAAAAGTCATATGCATTAGGAACTATAAAATTAAATAAATTGGTTATAATTTTTTAAAGTTTATTTTTTAAATGTTTTTAAAGAATCTAAAAGCACCATATATAATTTTACTTAAAATATATTTTGGAGAACTGTTATTCTTGATATCTCTTCGAAATAGGATATTATAAAAAATAATAATTTGTAGATTTATTAAATATATATTTTTAGTGCTTTATTATTTACCTTTATATTCACCTGAATGTATCAGTGAATACTGCGCAAATGCAAATAATAATCTTTCTTTTGTATATCAGTAAAAATAATTTAATGGATTATGAGAGAAACTATTTATTTTTATTGTCAGGGAACGATTTTGTATTTTTCAAACATACTTTTAACTTACAATTTCAAACAGATTAATGACTGATTAATGTTCTCTTTCAAAACCAAATTCCTTTCAGAGAATGTAACATAAAAATTCAATGCAAATGTGTATTTCAAATCTTCAGCTAGAATGGTATGTTGAGAATCATCATATGAATTTTAGATGAAAGTTTCTGATTTATAATTATATCATAACTCCCATGAAGATGATATAAAATCCAGCTTTTGAAATAATTTCTAACTTAATATATATATTTTTTTGAAAATTTGCGTATCTAAAACTTTTCCTAGACCCTGACCAGACAGAATAATCAATGGAGATATAAAGCATGGCATTTTTTTTGAAAATTTTGACATCTAAAACTTCTTCTAGACACAGATCAGACAGAATGATGAAGTACGACATGAAGTGTGCAAAGGTACTTATGTAAAGGTACTAAATGAACGTGGCTTGATAGTCTACTTTGACAACTTTCAAGGCGTGGGTGTGAGAATGTACTAGATTAAAAATAGTGTAATTTTTTCTACATACTTGTTTCACCCCAAAAAGGTTTCACTGGAGTTCCAGACGTCTGAAAATATCAAAGATACATCAGGTGCATATAACTTCAGTCACACCATATATCAAATTTTTTTTTACTTTCATGTTTTATAATAACACTGGAAAGTAGGACAAATCAAACTTTGAAAAGATTTCTGATGCTCAAAAGTTTCAGCAGTCATTTTCGTCTGCTTTGATTTGTTTAAAGTATGAGTAATATTTGCCTGCCTGGAAAGGATTTCTATATTTACTTCATTTATTAGCAACTCATGAGAAACCGAATTTTCATTGTTTGAAAAAGGATATCACATTTGCTTTTATTCTAAGCAATTTCATATATTGAGTTTGCATATGCGTAATCAACGAGGAAACGAAAAAAGTGATCAAAAGAAGGAAAAGGAATAAAATGAAACCAAAAAAATAAAATTAAGTTTGAAAAAGCTTGTAATATTTTATAAACAAATAAGTGTAATGTATACGCAAGCAAAGCATTCAGCTAAATTATTGATAAATGAAATTTAGGAAAAATGCATATTTTGTGGCATCTAAGTATGTATCTTAAATAAAAATGTAACTCTTTTAGGCAAAATATATGTTTCTATTTTCAAATGATTATAAAAAAGATTTTCTTACATATATATCCAAATAAAAATCATGATGAATTATATTTATCAGTTTTATTTAATAAAATTAGTTAAGATCTGATCACAAGGGAGATTAACTTTTAGAAACTAGGAAAAACCAAATAACACAATATTTTAACATAAAAGAATACAACTGATCCCAGTCTGAAGAATTTTTTTAGACTTAAATCCTGCCAGGACTCAAACAAAGTGGTTTTTTCCGTGAAGAGCTGAATTCTCGTCCAAATACTGTCGCCTTATTACCCAAAACTCCCCCGGCATGGAAGTTTTAGGAAAAAAAAAAGAATTAATGTTCAAAAGGCGCCCATTTAATTGAATATCCCTATTATTATGCAAGTAATAGATGCAACTATTGCACAATCTGCAAATCTAGATTTAAAAAAATTGTGGATTTCGAATAAAAATCAATCCTGCAAAGATACATGTATCGCAAATTAGGAAAAAGATGTAGGTGAAAACTAATATGTGAGTACGTGCATATAGTAAAGCTTCACAAGTTTATGACATATAGAAACATCATCATACAATTTAGTTCTAAAAAATAACAAATATCATAAGTATTGGCACACATTGCTTAGAATTATGTCCCATGATTTCTCTGAATGCTTAAATCACAGCGTTGCAAAATTGAAGAAGGTTACGGTGACGAAAAAGGCTGTGAATCAATGAACTATTGATATGGATTAATGATCTGGAAAAGTCATAACTATTCATAAAAATTATCTCTTTGATAACAAGTAGCTATCTAATGGTCTAGATCATAGGTTCCCAACGTGGGCGATAATGCCCCCTTGTGGGCGTTTGAAGCTTTCAGGGGGTGGTGGTAAAAGACCCAAAGAAAATTAGGGGGCATTGATATGGCAGAAAGGGGCGTTAGAGGATTAACCAAATGTAGTTTACAACTTCAAGGAGCGATACCATGATATTTTAAGCATGGACAGACCAGACTGAGTTTTGGATCATTTTTCCAATGTCAACACAGCAAGATCACCTCATTGAGAAGAACTAATACAACTTAAGGTAAATGAGGATCTAAAAGTTAAATTCAAGAACTTTGGATGCAGAAGTCTATTTTGCAACTGCAATCAGGATTATGATCGAATTTTCAAAGACTTCTGATAGCATATTTAGCAGAATGTGGATTTAGTACTGAGGAAACATTGGTAACGAAAAAAAGAAAATTGCCCCAAATTACTGAACACGGCCACTTGCGATTGTTTTTTAGGTGAAATCGAGCTTGATATTAACAAGTTATTAAAATGCATCAAATTCAGCTTCCTCATTAGTTAAGTTCGAAGTATAAAACTCGATGTCTTCTAATTTTAATAAACATATTTTTAATATAATTAAGTATGCCTTTTGATGGGTCTCTGAAACTGTCTATTTATTTAGAAAGCAATAGTTTATTATGAATTAATTCGCATCATCAAAATCCCTGCCTGATCTTATGACAGGTGAGCTAAAATTTTATTTGTCTTTTTTAAATAAAGAATAAATTCATCAGCGTTTCAATTCCAACATTATTCTGTCTATTAGTATTTTTTTTAATATTTAATTATTGTTTTCACCATGTATTATGCACGCTCTTATTTATCTAGAGTGGGAGAGGTCTGGTATTGAAATATTCATCGGAAAGGGGGCGCCAGTTCAAAAAAGGTTAGGAACCTCGTGTCTAGATAAATGCAATAAAATTTCTTGGTTTCTGTTTAATTCATCCATTAATCCAGTAACTATAAAAAAATCTGCTCTAACAGTCTTCAGAAAAAGTAAAATTACTTTTCACAGAAATAAAAAGATATTTCTATATCAGATGTTACGCTGTTTTGTGTCACTTTGTCCAAAGGAAATGCATATCATTAACTTTTGATTGTCTTTAAGCCATAACCATTCAATATACAGAGTGGAAAATGAACCATTACCAACAGATTAAGGGAACGGTTAGAATCAAAATAATGTCCTTTTCAACAACATGCTTAAAAGATGAAATAAAAATAAAATGCCTTAATTTTCAAATTTAATTTCAATGATGTATTATACGTAAGAATAAAATGCTTGTTAAATTAGACGTTGTAGCTGAAACTACCGCGTGCTTTTAGAATCTGATAATACAGAACAGTAACAAGTAAATTGTCATTGGACAAAAGTCAGTATGAGGTATTTACCATAAAAATTATTTCTTTCTTCCACTTGGACATTGATTTCATAAAAGAGAAAACATCTCTAATCCACAATTGGAGAATAACTTCATAAAAGAGAAAGTATCTCTAACTATTTAATTTAACAATTTTTCATTTCTTAAAGTAGATTTTTATATTTACATAAATTTGCAAAAAATAGTTATGAAATTAAAATAATCAAATAAATTCTAACATTTCCAACACAATTTGCCACACTCTTTAATACAAAATGTTTTTAAAAATTTATTTTCATGCAAGCAAGCTTATCATAACATAGTGGATAATCAGATAGAATTTCCGGTTGGTTATATACTTCTAACAGGATTTCTTTTATCTCTTTAGCATTCTAAGAATATTTTTCAATCTCTACTATTAGTATCTACTATCTTGTAAAAATAATTTGGCGCAAAAACTCAAAAAGTATCAAATAACTAGAAAGTTCAACAATTTTGTTTTCAGCGTGAGAAAAATGTTTTATGTGCAAAAGTGCAAAAACATTTTTTCCGGAGAGCAAATATCAGATTTGAATGAAAACATTTCCAAGTCTCTCAAATATCCTAGAATGAATCAAAGTGCTTACATTACATACTTTGATGAAAAATATTATGATGCATATAAGTGGAAAAAAGTCATTATTTTTAAATATTAGAAGAAAGTATCTGAAATGAAACTTCATCTCTGATTTTCTGTTGCAAAAATTAAGTTTTCCTTTGAAATTCATGCAATTTTTAATGAAATATTTGAAAGAATTGATTTTTTTTCCAAAATAGTGTAGCAAGTTAAAGATTTTTTAAACATTATAATAGCCGTTTTCACTTTCAAAATTTGAAGATAACAGCGGTTAAAGAATAACCCTATATTATTTTTAATGAAATGGCTTTATGAAGTAGGTGACTTCCATAAAGTATATACACACTAAATAATCTACACATTCATATATAGGCTGTCTCAAAAAACCTTGATCATGGCTTTTATTCCTTAAATATTGATCATAGACAGATACTGTAAATTGCAAAGTTGCGTAAGAAAAGATGTAAAATGTTATGAAATCGATTAAAAGTTTCAGGGGATTAAACTTTAAAAAATATATAATTTAAATTTTTGTACGAACCCATACAAAAAAATTCCAGTGAATAAAATGTTCCGTCTTGTTATTAGGTCCTATATTAAACTTCAGCATTTCATCACAAGAAGTCTAAAAGATATGAATCTCCAAAAATGTTGACTTAAACCCTTTTCCGATGCGTGTTTATGAGTTCAAAAAGATGAAAAATATGTCGAATGTTCGTGTTACAAAGTATTTTTCTAGAAGCATAGATTTTAAAATTTATATTTAAAACTAAGCATATGAAGTATATTTTATTTCTTTATGATACATTCCTGCGTCGAGTCATTTACACTGACGCCTTAAACATACACATTTTAATTTGTGATTGACTCCTCACCAATTTGGTTTTAACATATCTTTGAGAAGTTTCAAGATAAAATTCTGAAATTTCTTATTAAAAAATGGGGCACATTTTACTTAGTGGGATTTTTTTGTTAAGGGGTCAGCCTAAAAATTTAAATATTGTATTTTTTTAAAGTTTTATCCCATGAAATTTTAATCAACTTCTTAACATTGTGTACCTTTTTACGCAGATTTGTAGTTAATACTATCTATCCATGATCAATATTTAAGGAATAAAAGCCACAGTGAAGGTGTTTGAGCTATCCTGTATATAGAAAATTATTTCCCTATACATTTGAAACAGGTTGAATTATATAATATTCATTGAAATATTAATTTTAAAAAATTAAAACGCTTTGCAATAAACAGGTAAATTACAATATCTTTTATATTACATATATTTATTACTTCAAATATAATTATTTTAATAAAAAAACATCAGTTTATGAATATGTAAATTCAAAAATCCTCATTAAAGGAAAAAGCAATTTAAATAAATTTAATATTGATAGTCAATATTTAATGGGTCCTTATAATCTTCTTAATATCATTTATTCATTAATATTTTAAAATAAGTTATCAAAACACTCTTGAAATTAAGATAAGCATAAAGACAATCCGGCATTTAAAAAAAGAATAATGAAAGATATATTTTAAGTTCGTAAAACCTTTTGAAACATATTTAAGTCCAAAAATGTATTGACTGATTTTATTGAAAATCTATTCAGGGCTATTGATATTATGCACATTAATTTTCATCAGGGTCACTGTTGTGATAATTGATAATGCATAGTTAGAATATGTTATATTAACAATGTCCCTGATACGTGAGACCCATTTGCTTCTCTATTGTATGTTTTGAAACAGCTACTCTAAAGTTTCAAAAGAAATTATTTAAACATTAAGACTGAAAATGATAATCCATTAGCATGATTTTTAAGGAAATGAAATGTTCAGATATTGAGCAAAATTTTTCCAGTTTTTATTGACAAAAGTTCCCTTTAATTTCTTGAACTATCTTTAAATATTATATTTAATGAAATATTTTAAGCCAATTTTTCTTTAAGGAAAATGAAAAAAGAATTCCTAAAGCTATTAATATACAATATTTTTATTATTCGATATTTCGAATACATTTTTGTGTTTTGCATAAAATCCGCTCCAAATTATAATTGGAAGGAACCAGTTGTTGTTACTTATGGCATTTTACAAGACGGTTGATAGTTACCTGTCCAAGATTTAAGCCAAAATGAGAGTCTCTTGTTTGAGGGCCAAGAGTACGACATAGCTAATTCAAGCATCACATTCACCTGCATTACCCATTTTTACAGGGATGCCCATTCGCGCAGCTTACAGATAGAACACAGAAGAAGAAGAGCGACCATGCCCTTACTGGGACACGAACCGTGAACTCCCAGAACTCGGGAAAGACATGCTGCCCCTACGGCAGGACACCGACAAAGTAACAAGCATCTTGAATATCATTAAATGCTAAAAATTATCCAGTGAAAAACTGAAATATTTGTATATTCTGAATTAAGTATAACTGAAACATTTATAAGCTTTAGGTATTAAAAACAAGTAATAACACAAGTAAAATGTCAAAAACATTTAAACACCATTTGTAATATAGCTAAACTCTATTTCAAAAACTTTTAAGATCCAAAGCAAAGATGGGCCGCGGTGGCCTGGTGGTAAGTTCTCGGCTTTGAAACCGGAGGGTTTCAGGCTCGAGACTCGATTTTACTGAAGAGTCGTCGTGTAAGGGGGGTCTCTTGCACTTTAAATCTGTCAGGCCAAATGTCCTCATGCTGGTGTGGGGTGGAGAGGGGAATGTCACCTCAAGTTTCGTCCTCGTCATCTGACAGTGGCTCAAAATTACGAGGCCTGTCCCAAAATAACCCTAGTGTTGCTTTACAATGGGATGTTAAAATAACTAAACCAAACCAAGCCGGTAAAGGAACAAATGTCTTGAATATCATTAAATGTTAAAAAGTATCCATTGAAAGACTGGAGCATTTATACATTCTAGATTATGTATAACTCAAAAATATATCAATTTTAGATATGAAAAACAAGTAAAAAACTAGAAACTTTTAAATGCAATTTTTCATATAGTGAAAATCTATTTCAACTATTTTAAAATCCAAAGCCAAGATATGAGACTCCTTCAGTCAAAACTATTATTTTTTCTTTACTATTATTTTGCTAAAAGAGTGCATTTTCTAGTGGTCTAGAGTTTCGACGTCTAAAAATACTCAAGATTTATCGAGAAGTGCTTTTCCAAATATATCTGCTATCTATTAATTTTTTCTTACTTTGATATTTTAAAAACAACATACCTAGAAAAAGAAGATGAAGAAGAAAATAATTCTGGAACTCACCAACTTTTTCTATTTTATTTCCATGAAATCTTTTAATCCTTCTTCAAAGATTTCTTCTTGTACAGTATTTCTTTAAACTATACATAAGAAATTCAATATTTCTTTTTGAGAGATATTGCTCTAATATTTTCAACCATTTGATAACATCTAACTCTATAACTTTTAAATTTTAATATTGATAGAAACTTGGATGTTGTTGAATTTTCTCGCTGAAATGAATGAAAAAATAATATCTATTATTTAAAATAGACATAATTTTTTAAAATTTTGAATTTTTCTGACATTGTTTCCTGGGACCAGAATTTTTTTCCCTTCAAAAATTAGATTAAACCGGTTTGGATTAATCGGGTGACTATCAGATTACAAATGCATTAATACTTAGGAAACGATTATGTTTTTATTTGTCACTTCTCAAAATCATTTGAACTTCCAAATTTTTTTCGATGCCTCACTAGGCTATTTAACGTTATTTCCTATTTTCTTCTATGTGCTTCTTTGGATGATAGCTACTTTTGGTCCTGCTTTTTAATAGTCAGTCAAGAGAATAGGGTTAATTTCAGACTTTCGGTTCAATATGTAACATTTTGTTGGCGATAAGTCGCCAAATGTGATAACCTTATTTATCATTTTCTGATAACATGGAAAGCAAAAATTTTATGCCTCAAATGATTAGTTTTTTGACGATGCATCTTGTGGATTCAAAAACCTCAAACAAAAACAATATCATGTTCTCACACAATTAAAAAAACAGTTTAATATTTAAAGGACTTTGCATCAAGCCATTTTAAAATCAACCTCATTTTGTCCGATCTTGAATGTGTACGATATTTCAAATACTTTTTTTAAGTAAAATTATAGAACCACACCAAGAACCACATCAGATTTCTAATTTTTTTACTTCTTTGTATATAATTAGGACTTACAATTTAATTCATTTTATGCTTTTCGATTTTTTTTGTTCTTCAAATGACTAAAATATTTATTAATTACAATACAAATTAATAAATATTTTATTAAGTGCAATGAAGTTGGATAAAAACTAAGTATCCAAAAATTATGTGTTAACATAATTTCGCAACCTATTTCCATTCAATGATACACAATTGGTGTAATTTAAATAAAATATTCAGTAATTCCTCATCAAATGGAAGTTAGATTTTAGTCCCGATAACTAAATTAATATTTAATGAATCATTTTACATACAAAAATAATTTTAAAAAATGATTTAAGTATAAAAAGCAAACTGCATTTTCTTTTTCAGCTTAGGGATATATTTTCAAAAATCTGGACCTTTCATTCGTCTGGAAACTATATTTTTCTAAAGTACAAACCATTAAAAGAAAAAACAGATTGAAGGAAAGAAATGTTTTTTTCCGGAGAGCAAATAACTATTTTGTATCAAGGAAAGAAAAAAAAAAGGAAATGTTCATGTATCTCTAAAGATTCGAAAAAAGAAATCTTACGTTCCAACAAATTTGTTGATAAATATTAAGGTATATAAAATAAGGGAAAGGTATCTTTAGAAAATCATAAAGAAAGATTTAAGAAAAAAATTCTGAGAGAACATTTGTTACATTGCGACCACCTGTCAAAAACTTAATTATTTATTATGTTGCAAGAAAAATTTAAACCATTAATCAGTTCTTAATGATATATTAGGCTTAATTTATATGTCCTGATATTATATTCAAAATATTCATTTATGGTTATAAGAACTTTTGCAAAACGTGTATTTAATATCGCCTCAATATACTTGTGTAAAAGTAATTAATTAAAAATCGAAAAAAAGTAAATAGTGAAATAAATTTAAAATATTTTCTAATATGTATTAAAATCATAGACTATTTGTCCGAGTTCAAGTACCGGATACAAGTTTAAAAGCTTAATAAATGAAATTTAGAGATGCGTAAAAAAGGATTTTCGGTATAAAATGCTTTGCAATCAGTTTGAAAATCTCGAAACCTATTCATGGAATATTGCAAAAATAAAAAGAAAAAAAAAGAAATTGAAGCTAATTGGCTTAACTAGTAATTTATTTTACTAAGATAAAGTAAATGAATAATTTATCATTTTATAATACAAATCAAAAGTAAGTGTTTTTCATTAATTAAAGTTTAAAAATTTTCCAGGAACACATAATTTTAATAAAATCACTTCGTTTCATTCATCAGGTTTAGAAAAATTGTGCAATTCGCATAATTGAAGAATCAAAATGCATCTAACAACTTTGATTAATAGCGATAAAGAGCCATTAAATCATGAAAAGAACCTCAAATCTCTTACGCTTGATGATCGAATGTTTCATAAAATTTAAAAGTAAAAGATAACTTTTTCGACAGAACATAATAGAGAGCAGTTGCAATGTATATTGTAAATGGACTTAATGGTTTATTATACATATTGCAATGCTATTAGGCATTTATAATTTAGATGATACGGCGTTCGATTCGCATCCTTTCGATTGTGAGTTCGAATCCCACAGGTTGAAGACTCTCCGTGTATGTGGTGACTGGTGCACATATAAATATCCCGTGGTCACAAAATCCTCCATGTCGAGAGTAATACCACTGAAAGCACTGGTCCAACGATTATCGTTTTGTGATTCATGTCTAAATTGCGATCTGTTCATATGAGTGAATGAAATGCATGAATGAAGTCCGTCCCGTAAAAAGGGTTGATTTGCGTAAATAGCTAGCTCATACTCTTGGTCCTAGATGGCTCTCTTGTAAAACAAGAGACGCTTTCTCATTTTAAAATCTCTGACTTCGTCAGCGGGCTTGTCAAAAACAAGTGCCATTAGAAACAACAATGCAATGCTACTATGTGTAACATGAGAATTTTACAGTACATCTAAACAGAAATTCTTTCCACTATACACTTTGCATTATTATTTAAATTATTGCAATTAGTATTGCTTTAAATAATGTGTTGAAAGTTGATCATATGTAATTTGAATATACATTTTTGAATATTGATATTTCTGAAATAATTCATAAGCATAAAAATTATAATATTTTAAATATCATTTGGATTTCTTAAATATTGCTTTGTTTAATATATTATTTTAGCTTTGAAATAGACCTTGACTAGAATAGGTAATTATTTATTTTCATATAAAAGTAAAACTAGAATAATAAAGACATAATAATAGCAATACTAAATTATTTATCGTATTTATTCAGATGATATTTAAATACAATTATTGGGGATTGAAATGCCTGTTAATTAAAATAAATCTATTCTAGCAGCTTCGGTCTATAAACTACTTAAAAATGCAATGGCTGTCTTTTAGCAACTTAATTTTTTAAAAATAAACATGGGAAAAAATTTCAAAAAGAAAAAAAAACATTTTTTTGACTCATTTGTCTAATTTTGTCAAATATTGGAGGAATCAAAGGCTAGTTTAAGAAAAAATCACTGGAATAGATAGTAATTCATGTATAAATACACTTCAATTATATTTTCTAACTGCGGCATTCATTTTTCACGAAAATTTTTAAGTCTTAAATTAAGTTTCTGGAACAAGTTTAGAGGCAAGAGTACTCAAACAAAATATTAAATCAAAGCATATCTAATTAATTAAACATAATTTAAAAGCTAATGTTCATGCAATTTTTTCCTATCACTTATGAAATAATTAAATAAAATAAACTAATTTTCAGTTATTTCTATAAATAAAAACTATAAACTAATTTGAAGGTGATAAACTGATTTGGTTTTATTTCCAAATTTATTCATAAAATACATTTTAGAAGTTATTTATTTTTTAAGGCGACTAAGTATTGATTTTTTTATGAATTTAAAAACTAATTATTATAACTTATACTTATTTTGTCTTCTATTGTCTTACCAATGTTAATCGCATTTATGCTCAGTCAAAAAATTCTATATATTGAAACACTACTGTAAAATGATCTGAAACATTAGTTTTATAAGTTTATGGTTTTTTACAACATTGTAATGGCAATTTATTATATTGATTATGTAACTTATTCATGTAATAAATAATAAATTCATGCACATGGGAAAATGTAAAAATTTTTAGAAATTTTTTACAAAATATAAGCATGAAAGTTCTTTAAGACAAATTCTAAGTAAACTTTGAATATTGTGAATAAATAAAGAATTTTTTTCGTGCAAATTTTACTGTTCATAAATTTGCAGTTACACATATGGCTGTCCTAAATTAAAGTATTTTTTGTACAAGTAACAACAATAAACTGATATCTAGTAAATGTAAATATTATCCTGTAAAAGTCAAAATTCTCATAGCCATTTGAGATGTACATACTACTGCGCAAGGAATATTTATTAATCGCAATATATTTTCTGATTTAAATCAGCAAATGCAAGCGTTCAATATGCATTAATGAAGAATGTACATGTTTTGGTTACGGTTGAAGTTTAGTAGGATGTATTTAGTTTAAGATTTACTTTCGTCGTTTTGCTAGGTTTAAAAATAGTGGTGAGTTGTCGATTTCCTACAACTTAGGGTTTATACAAAAACTGTTTTTTTCATACTTTCAAAGAAACCGGTTAAAACCGGTTTTCGAATTTTTGTCAAAAAAATAGAACAGGGAAAAATACTTTTTTCAAGTTATATAAAATAGCAAAAAAATAAAACAACATACACACGCACGAAATAAAGAAAATTTGTGAATAACATCTATATTGTTTTCATTAATTTTATTTTTTCCTAAGGAAATAGAATTTCAAAAAACATAAAATATCGACTGAGCGGCGGCTTTACTTTAATCTTATATTGAACAGAATTTTGCGCCAAATTAAAAATACTCGTTCACTAAGTACTCAGCTTGGTTTTATAGTTTTCATTGTATCAAATAATAAATCGAATTTTTTGGTTCTTTTAACTGTTGCCTCAAATAATGAAAATTTAGTTTTTAGTGCCTTTGGATTAAGTTTTTAATCCATATCTTTGCTGTAAGTTTTTTTCCCTGTCTTCAAAAAACTTATGAAATGATTTTTCCATGGCTTTTTTTTAAAACCCTACTCTGAGAAATAGTTCCTTCGATTTGCTCTTCATTAGAAACTGTTTGCACATAAGAATTTGGAACTATTCTAGATAATATTTTTTCCACATAACAATAATTTGGGTTTTGAAGCTAATGAAAGTACACTTGATTCCTTCGATTAATTAAAAAATGTTTTGTGGATTTTGCAAAAGTAGAAAAAAAGGTGCTAATTCTACTTGTCTTCTTTTTTGAATTCATTCTTCTAAAACATATAATAATTTAAAACTAATTTAGTTTTCAAATATTTTAGTTCATTTAATAGAAATTCAAATACACCTTCACTTGTTAATCAATTCGTATCTAGTTGCCTTAAACCCTCGATTATTAGACGTATCGGTCACAATCAATAAAATTCTTTTTTTCGAAGACTTGGAATGTCCAGGAGTTCCGGAAAACTGGTTTCTGAATGAGCCAAATTTGTTTGAAAAAACCTGTTTTTAAAACCGAGTTTGAAAAACTGCCATACCATACTAACGATGATAAGATATGTATCTTATGTGAGAGGTTGCAACATGGCTCAGGATAATAATTCAGGATTTCCTTCTTTTGATCGTTCTACTTGTTTTTAGAAAGTTTCTGAGCAGTCTACTATGATTAATTTGACACAAAACTTCTGTACTTTAAATGATACTTGGTAATTAAGTCATATTATGTTATATATCAAAACAAAAAACTTGAAGTAATAATGTATATAAGTAAAATGGGAACCCGATGATAAGCTTTACATTTTAAGTTTGAAATAGAAGTTCAATATCAGTAAAACCCTGCGTAAATATGTGATTAAGGTATCCGACTACGTTTAAAGGAATAATTTTAAAAAATTGGATTTTTTAAAAATTATTTAAAACTTTTTTTTAGTTGTATTGTCGATTATAATACAAAATACTACGAATACAACACAATTATTTGAAAATGTAATATATGTTGAGAAATAAGAACATTTCTAGCACATTTTAATGAAATTAAATCAAAGCGGTTAACACTTTACACTAAATGGTAATGCAGCAATCCTAATTTTCTTTGTATACAGGTTAGAGAATGCAGTAATAAATGAAATGAGCCGAAATCTAAGAAATATTTTGAGATGCGAAAAAGTTATGGGGGAAATTAAACGTATATATGCATTTTTCAATAAATTCACAACCTATTTTTTTCTAAAAACACCTATAAATGAAAAAGTATTTCACCCACAATAAAACTTTTGATTCATTTCATTGCCCTTATTATTTAAAACACGGGCTGGCATTTTTATGCAAATACCTTTATTAGTTATTGAGATATGGTGCTAACGGCAGAGAATTTTTAAGACAATTAAAGTTATGAGAAAATTGAAGCTAAAGACAAATTTTAGCCGAAAAAATATGTGACCCTGGGTGATAGGTCAGTTCTTTTTTTTTTCCTAGAACAGGTAAAATGTTTTATAAAAAGGAAAGTCTGAATTATAGTAAATAATAATTTTACAAAAATCACCAATGGGATCGATAGCCAGTGTTTTTAAAAGTAGTCGGATACCTTAACATCATGAAAGTATGTTCCTCACAACAATATGCACTGCAATTCTTAGTTCTGATTTTAGCTCCCCAGAACTTTCTGTTTTATTCAATACGTGCCATCAATGGTAGAAATTTTAAGAACGCAATCAAACATTTTGTCACACACCGACTTATTTAGTTAGTTTCGGCATTCACTGGGAAATATTGACATTCTCAAAACTTGCTTTAATATTTAAATATTAAAAATACACGTTTAGTTTATTTTATTTTTGTATATAAATATTGAATTATTGTACCTTATATTTAGATAAAGTCTATAAATCGATGAATATATAGTTAAATATAAAAGGTAAAATTAAAGTATTTCTCTTTGATTTGAATATTTTAAACAAAATTGGAATTCTTCTAGTGGAATGTTTACTTTATTATCTTTACATTCTATCGCAGTGGACGCAAAAATATTCTGAAGTTTTCCAATGATTTGAAGCAATAAAAAGGCAATTCGAAATTATTTTAATATAGCATCCAATTTTGGATCCCTTGTGTTTATATACGAAAATATTCTATTTATATTAACAGCTATTTATAGGTAGCTAATATGTTCTTACTATGTAAACGTTAAGAACTCCATACCTATTCAGTAAAGTAGAATGCATAGCTAACAAATACTGTAGTATATAAAAAATAATTGTTTAAAACTTTGCATGAAAGGATCGGAAGTCTCTATCAGAATTGTTTAAACATATTGTGAAATAGTAATTCAATTTTTATTAGTTAAATGATTGCGTTTTCTTTGGATGATGGATTCAAATTTCAGTAAAGCTTCGTAACAAATTTCTTGTTTTATATTTCTGATAGATTGATGATGATTTCATTATTGTTAAAATTTCTCTCTGTTTCCATTTGCTATTCCTGTTTATTAGCAAACGATATTAATTAGCTGCCAACAAGGATTTACTATCTCAGTTTCCAAATATTTAAGTTCAGAAGAATATAATTTCTTTCTTTACTTAGAGAAAATAAGTGATAAGTATCCAAAATTTTAAAATTTGCTTATGCTACATATAATTTTTTAAAAAATAGGTATTTCTACTAAAGTCTTACTTTTTAATATATTTACTTTAACTTAAAGCATTGTTCAGTATCATCATTAAAATACAAAATTAATATTGAAATTAAAAATTGCAAATAAATATATTTCACAAATTCTAATTTTGCTGAAATGAACTAAAATCATCCGATAAAAATCGTTTGCTTACCGGAATTGAAATATTCGGCAGGAAAAAGTCATTTGCTTAACAGAGATGAAATATTTTATGTAAGGAAATTCATTGATTAGCGAAACTAAAATATTCTGAATAAAAAATGTCATTTGCTAAGTGAAACTGAAGTATTCAGTACAATTAAAATTATTCTGCTTAATTTGTAGTTTCTTCTAATGTTTTTGTACACTATATCTTATTAATAAATTCTTTTTTTAAATGTTAAAGTTTTATGTAAATATTTATGTAAAAATGTAACTATGGAAATGTCAAGCTAATAAATAATAATCCCTTAAATTATTATTTTATGGTTTAAAAATGCAATGTTAATAAAACTTGGGATTGCTTTAAATATGATCCAAACGTCAATAACTTATTTAATTTTGGAACAGTATTTCCTCAAAACTGCAATTATTGTAGGAATTAAATTCTCAAAATTAAAAAAAAAAGCCTTGTTGGATTGATCTGCTTAAAATTAAAAATGTATTTGATAAAAATGCTGAGAAACTAAACCTGTATTTCAAACATCTCGAACCTACCCTTGAGGCAAAAAGTAAATCTTTCTTTTTAAAGTGTTTCTAATGCAAACATCTTTTTATTTTTATAAAATTAATAATCATGCAAATACATTCTAGAGAATAAAAAAAAAGAATGTGCATATTGAAACTCATTTTTGGTTTTGCAGTAGATTATTATACTGTTCATTTAATGACATTCTGGGAGCAGATTGTAATTCTACGAATAATAATTTTTAGAAACTCTTTATTCCGGATTTCTTTTCTATTTTCTGTCACTTTATTGCTAAGCAGAAATTATCATGAAAGTAGTGCGTCATTTTAGTCAGTAAAATAATGACAGAAATATGAAGATAGTTAAATTAACTTTCTCATCTGTCAACTTATTCAATGATTTGATCATTTCGGATTTAAACGGAAATGACGAAAACAGTTTTCAGACATTCATTTTAGAAATCTCTTTCCATTAAAACTGCAGGTGAGAGACAGTATTCATTGATTAAAATCTCTTACTTAAAATTCAATTTATATCACATTATTAAAATTTTAAATCATTTTTTGCTTCTGTTATTCTAAGTTTTAATTATTTGAGCTCGAAAAATAAAGATGTGATTGTGAATAGTGATTCTGCTATATTTTTTTAAGATTAAATTTATTTTGTTTGAATTCCTGTTTCAAAATATTTCATTACTTGGAAAAAAAATGTTTAATGAAACTTCTATTCTTTTGTACCCGATGAAAGAATTTCTTGACTATTTGAAAGTCAATTGAAAATATTTATATTTAATGAGTTTAACATACTCTTCAGAAATAAATACATAAATTCAAAATTACTCTTTTGCAAAAAAATTCTATCAAATTAATTTTAAATGATTTTTTTTAATTTCATGTTTCCATTTCTAGTCTCATTAAAAGATTTCAAATCTTCTTCCAGCAATAAATTGAAATTATTGATTCTTGTCTTAAATTCATGGAAGTATAATCTTATTTTAGTCTTAAACCCCCGTAAAACCTTTATTTTTTTAATATTTTTATATTAAAAAAACTGTAAATATTTTTTTTTAATTAAAAATCAAAAAAATCAGAAGAATATCCATAGCTCCATAATTTTGATAATATCATTAGGAATTAAAAAGCTAAATCGCTTTTTTATATTTTTGGAAGAGTAAAAAAGAATTTAATTTAGAATTTTTTTAAAAAAAAATTACGATTGACTGTTAACAATAATATATGAAATAGAACAAAAATCCTTTCTATTCATTTCTCAAATACATTGGAAAAGGTCAAAACAAAGCAAAAAATATTTTTCAATTTATTACTTAGGCCAACAAAGAAAGTTTTTAATTTTAGTTGCTTTTTATAAAATAATTATTAAAGAACTTATTAAGTATCAAACAAATCATTGATTTTTGCAAGAATTGAACTCGCATTCTTCATCTTCACTTGAAAAATACTGAAATCCTTGCATTTTACCGGTGGAGCTATTACTTGTTTAGGTAAAACATTATTACAAATTGTAAAAGATCTGCTTAAAGTATTAATTAAATTTAATTAATACATTAAGCAGATTTATTTACATCAAGTGTTATACATTTCACGTTTGAAAATGTATATTTTGTTTCCCATCAATAATCTGAGATCTTGGCGACCATTTGGTAACTTAGCGATAAATTAGGAGACTATATTTAAAATACCGAATTTAAGTAAGGAATTGATACTTGAAAAAACTATATTAACATCAAGTATGTTCTACTACAAGCTTTAAAAAATCTATTTGTACTTGAATGGATGAATAAAATTATTTTATTAAAGATTTAAAATTTGAACAAGATATATATAAGGAGTGTGTGAACTAATAGTAGGAATTGAATAAAGCAAATTAGCTGGTTTGATTGTTTTACAATAGTAAAATTATGTAGAGAGAAACAGTTCCATATTCGATAATGCTAATATAATTTGAATATTTCAAATTAGATGAAAAAACATATTTGCCAAATTATTTCTTGCAAAACTTTACAATTTCTAAGAAAAAAACTGTACTTTCAGGAAGAATTATTATATTAAATAAAGTAACGAGTCTGAAATATTT
>JAPMOQ010031396.1:0-29223 GCA_026543055.1 Argiope trifasciata
ATATCGATTTTACAAACATTGATCAAGGAGAATTCTGATTAAAATAAAACCAAAATAAGTTTCTTATTGATATCGATTTTACAAACATTTATCAAGGAGAATTCTGACTAAAATAAAACCAAAATAAGTTGCTTATTGATATCGATTTTACAAACATTGATCAAGGTGAATTCTGTCTTATGGTCCTGAAATCCTTATTAAAATTTTATCGTATGATTTTTAAGTACAAAAAAAAAATTAGCAACTGTATTTTTTTCAGATAAATAAAATATACAGTGTCAAATGCTAATGAACCATAAAATAATGATACCAAAAGTAAATGTTAATATGGTGAGGTTATGGAATAAAGAATGCCTCATTTCAAATAAAGGGAGCCTAACAAAGAAATTTTTCCCATCCATCAATAAGAGACTGTCATGCCATCATTTTTATCAAATTATAGAATAACCCAATTTCTCACTGGTCATGGCAACTTTAAAAGCTCTCTGTATAACTTTAACTTGTCTCCATCATCTACCTGTGACTGTAACATGGGTGGCGAGGAACATATTGACCATGTACTCGTTCTATGCTCCAAACTTACTGGAGCAAGACAGAATCTAAGACTGGCTCTCCAAGCCATTCATATAAAGGGACCTCCAGATTTTCATCACCTTGTTTCCACCAGAAGTGATCTTGAAAATTTTTGTAAATTTTCTTATTCTTAACTTATATTTTCTTATTTTCTTTTATTCCTATATTAATCCTTCATGGCTTATTTTCTTTTTGTTATGAGTTGAATACTTACTTCTGTTAGAGAGTGTCATACTTTGTGGTGCTCGGGGATTTTATAAATGATTCAATTAAAAAAAGGTAAACGTTTTTCAAAGTAGAATTTTGACGCGCGTGTTTAAAAAAGTTTGATGAAAACAAGTTAATTCCTTTCTTAGATTCTGCGTTGGTTAACTTTCAATCACAAATTGAATAAAAAAAATATTCAGTTTTAAATGGCAGAAAACCAAAAATAAACTGCATAAAAAATGTAATAAAAAAAAGATTTTTAATCATTTTGCATTTCCAAAGAAAAAATGACACATTGCCTTTGAAAATTTAAAAATTAAATTTGACTTGCAATAAAAGTCAGTTATAAATTGCACATTCATAAAAAGCTCTGGCAAAAAAAAAAAAAAAAAAGCTACAGTCCACTTATGAATTACGTAAAAAGCCCAGTAATGAATTAAGTAAATATGAAGTCTGACATATTATGTCTTCATATTGTATTTTCAATTAAGCAAGCTTTCAATATGTTCGTTATTTTTTTTCCAATCTTTTGGTTTTTAAAACATTGATTTGTTATTTGCAAAATTTTTCTAGAGATAATTCTTAAAAATTTATAGTTCAAAATTGCAGTTCTTTTGAAAAACGGTCTTTCTTTAAAATGTCTTCGGTTTTTATTTTAGTCTAATTACTTATTGAAAAGAACAATGCAAAAATGTGGTATAAATATTTATTTTCCAAATGAACAGAATAAAAGAATAACAATAAGGGGACAGAGGAGTTAGAAATAAATAAAAATGGAAGAAAAGTGCAATTTTATTTTTATCATTTCATCATCAAAATATCTGTTTATATTCAACTAAAACAGTCTTAAAAATGTTTTCTCCTATAATATAAACATTTTAAGAGCTAAGAGGAAAAAAAGTAAATCTTGAGGATTTTTTCTAAAAATGATATTATAATTAGATTGAAATGTTTCAGGTGTCTTAATTTTTGAAGAAATTGAATGAAATCGTGAATAAAGATTTCAATCAAGTATTGAAAATGTATTCAATTAATAATAAATATTTAATTAAGAGTCAATTTTAGTACAAAAAAACAACATAAATTTCCTATAAAAATTCAGTAAGGGTGCTAAAAATATTTATAAAAATTAGCATTTAATAGGAATTACAAAATTATAAGTAATTTTGCTCTAAATAAATTATATATATATATATATATATATATATATATATATATAGATACATATGCATAAAAAATTTCCTAACCCTAACTGAAAAAAATCCCCAAAAGTATCGAATAGAACCCATGACTCCTTAATATAAGCAACACTAAATATCGTTATTCAAAATTAATGATTCTCAGAAATAAACTAAACTGTTTGATAACTATTCAATATATTGGTGATGGCATAGAATTTTATTTTATAGTATTCCTTAAAATGGGTTTCATAACATTAATTAAGAATTTTTTTTGACAAAACTGTTTTTCTATTAAATTATGTATATGTTGCAGTAAAAATGATAAATTCGGTGATTATATAATTTTACCGGTGATTATGCATAATCACCACTGAATTTGGTAAGTATGATAAATTATAATAAATAATAAATTATTAATGATATATGATATAATAATAATTAATATTATGTGTAATTATAAAATCCCCAACTCGTTATGGGGATTTTATATACTAACCGGTAAATTTGATAAATATAAAATAATTTATCATACTTACGAAATTCAGTGGTGATTATGTATAATCACCGGTAATTTTATATAATCATCGAAGTTATTACTTTTACCGTAACGTATACACCTCGGCATTTATTTTAAACCCTTTTTTCCAGGACTCGAAAAGTAGCGGAACTTCGAACTCAGGAAATGTGGTCGCTGGATCGAGATCTTCTTTTTCGAGAGGGAGAGAATCCGCAACAGGTGTGCTAGGATGAAAGCCATTGCTTGGAAAACCTTCAAGGGAATCATTTTCCTTGTATGTCTCATTTTCGTGATTATGCAGTCTGTCGAGCTCTACAAAATTTATGCTGAATATCCCACCAGAAACATTCAGAAATCGACCGTGAGAAATGATTTCAAGCTCCCTGCAGTGACCATATGCTACAGGAATTGTTGAGAATTCTTTTATTATGTACAAGGTTTTGAGGTATCCGACTACGTTTGAAACACGGGCTATCGACTACATTGGCGATATTTTTTTTGTAGTCATTTCTTGTAGTTCAAACTTTAATCTTTCCAAAACAGTTTATCTTCTCTCGGAAAAGGGAGGCCTCACCTAGCGACCATATTTTCCCAACTAGAATGTGTCTTTAACTTCAGTTTTTTCACAATTTTAATTTTCATATATATTTTCCACCGTTCGCATGATATCTCAGAAACTAATAGAGGTATTGACATAAATATTTCAGCGTGCGCTTTAAATAGTATGGGCAATGAAATGAACCAAAAGCTTAATTGTGGGTGAAGTACTTTTTCATTTATTGGGATTTTTAGAAAAATTAAGTTGTGAATTGATTTAAAAAATGCATATATGCTTATATTTTTACCCATCACTTCTTTGCATTTCAACATTTTTCTCAGATTTTGGTTCATTTCATTCATCATCATATTCTATAACTTGTGTACAAAGAAAAATAGGATTGCTACATTTCCATTTTGTGTAGCGTGTCAACCCTTTTAGTTAAATTTCATTATAATTTATTACACTTTCCTATTTCTCAAAATATATTGTATTTTCAAAAACATTTTTTTGTATTTATAGTATTTTTTTACTATAATGGACAAAACATCTAAAAACCATAGTTTAAAATAGTTTTTAAAAAATCCGATTTTAAAAAGAATTTCATTCAAACGCAATCGGATATCTTAACTTTCAAAAAACGGTGTAAAAAATATCAAATGGAATGAATTCTGTATTCATCAAAATCTTGCATTTTTTTAATATTTCAGAAAGGACAATATTGATTTGAAGAATGAAATAAAATTGTTATAATTAATTCTTGTGATTTAGAGATCATGAACTTAGTTATTTAAATGACAAATGTTATAAATTTAATCAATGAAGATGGGTATAGATATATTTGCTGAAATTAAATGGGTAGTACAGATATCTTTGCTATCAAATTGCAATCAAATTATGTATATATTTTACTAGAGTACATTTTTATTTTCTGAAATAAATAAATATTTGCATCGTGACTACTTACACAAAAAATGGCACTGCATTACAATGTAGTTAAATTATATTAACTTCCCGTTTTAAGGTATCTGACTATGTTAAAAACACTGGTTATCGACCACATTTTTCGAATTATTATTTTCATTGTTATTTCTTGTAATTAAGACTTTCCTCTTTCTAAAACAGTTTATCTTTTCTGGGAAAAGTAAAGGCTTGACCTCTTGAGTCCCATATTTTTGAGCTAAAATTTTTTTTTTAACTTCGATTTTCTCAAAACTCTCATTTTCATAAAAACTCTCCACCGTTAACATGATATCTCAAAAACTAACAGAGGTATTTGCATAAAAATTTCAGCATGTGTTTTAAGCGATATTGGTAATGAAATGAACCAAAAGTCATATTGTTGGAGAGATACTTTTTCATTTACAGAGGTTTACATTACATAAAAGTTAGTTGTGAATTCATCGAAAATATGCATATATACGTATATATTTATCCATCACTTCTTTGCATCTCCAAATGTTTCTTAGATTTTGCTTCATTTCATTTATCAATATATCATATAACTTTCGTACGATAGAAAAATAGGATTGCAGCATTTCCATTTTGTGTAGAGTGTCAACCGTTTTGGTTTAATTTCAGTAAAATTTACTACACATTTTCCTATTTCTCAAAATGTATTATATTTTCAAATAATTGCGTTGCATTTGTAGTGTTTTGCATTATAATTGACGATACATCTAAAAATCATAGTTTTAAATAGTCTTTCAAAAATTCAATTTTTCAAAATTTTTCCTTCGAACGTAGTCGGATACCTTAAACCAACAATAGACTATTATGGAACGACATCGCAATTGTGAATCGTGGTCAGGGGAAGCAAATATTTTGTGAAAAGCAAATGGAAATTTTGAAAACAGTGAAGAGATTTTGCATCTGCAAAACATAATTATTTACAGGAGGAGGCTCGGACAATGCACATCCGCTCACAGCAACAAATTAAGCAAGAAATGGAAAAGAATTGAGAAATAAATTATCCCTAGTGTATTATTGAATGAGATAAGGCAAGGAAAAAATATTCTTTCACAGTGCTAATACAATAAGTTTTCGACGGGGATTTTCTCTGCATGCGCTGAACTGGTAAGGGAAACACAGGGATCTTTTAAAAAAGAATTTGTTAAGTCAGCGGTATTTTGTGTCCCTTCACTCGCGAGACTTTTAGCCGATTCAGCCATTTTACAAAGCTACTCTTGAACTAATTAGATAGAAAAAGTGGAATGATATTAGATGTGGCGCATGTCTTTGGCTGGAATTGTGCTAATGTGCAGGTTGAATTCCGCCAAGGATCGAACCTGCAATGTTTGGGTTGGAAGTCCAGTAACTTATCCATTCGACAAAAGCGAGCACTGATGTCTAGTAGCTGTTACTGGCTTATTAAGATGTCACCACAAGGATATAAGAGAATATTTTAGAATGAAGTTAATATGGATTAATTTGGACCAACAATTAATAAATAATTAAGTTTAAATTAAATTTTAAAATATCATTACGTATATATAAGGCTTTCATGAATTCATGGACCAAACTTTAAGGGTAGGTAAAATAATACAGAAAAGCATATTTTTTTTTTTTTGTATTGCAATATGAGGTCGAAAATGATAAGTGTAGATGGAGTACCGAGGGACAGGCATTTGGTTTCTCGACACGAAACGAACCCCTCTCACACAGCTAGCAGTGAAAACCTGGAAATTTTCAAATCCGCTTTACTCTTGTTGAGAAACGTTCATGGCACAACCTTAAAGTTCCATTACAATCTGCAACCCCATAAATAAGTTGCATGTTTGCTGTCTCAATATACTTAAATTGGACGATCAAGCAAAACTATTTTCTAATTGCAAATAATCGTTCAGAGCTCACGTAATGCCTTTCAAACTCATTAAAATTGTTCCACAGATGATTCGATAACGCCGACTGTAGCGGTTACATAACTCTTCTCTTCTCTTTTGAATACTCGATGGCGATGCCTGATTGGCTATCGCATATGCCATCCTATAATGCATTGCGGGTGTCATCAGAATGAGAAGTGATACCGTACTGTTAAGTTGCTTGTGTGAATGTCTTGTCTCTGTGTTTGTCCAGTGTGTGAATGTGGTTATGAAAAAAATGTTCCTGAAAACATAAGTTCCTGCACAGATCATAATAATTTACATTATACCATACAACTAAATAAACCTCCACAATTTAATATTTTTCTTCCTCAAAGTTTGCCATCATTCAAGCACGTTATTAAACTTATTTGTCGCCTGATCTAAAAATATTATGTAAATAAACAGTTTTTATTTCCGATCTCTCAGTGTCGCTCGCTTTAAGACGATTTCACTTTGTCTTTTCTTTGCAGCATTTCGGCTGAAAGGTTTTGCCATTTCAACTCCAATCTGTGCGAAAATCCAAGAAATTTGAAAGAATTTTGTAGGATACATCCAATTCAGTGCAGAGGAAATATTTCGAATTTACTGGTAAGCAACTTTGATGCTTCCACTCGAATTTTTTAGCATTTGTAACAAAGAATTAGCGTTCGCTACATAATTCTTTAACCAAATGAGCTCATTTAATTAGTCAATCCAGAAACAAAGAAATGTAAGAATTTTATCTACGGAAATTTGTTGAACATTTAGAATAAATATACATTGTATTTAGTGAGTGCTAATACTGCTACTACTAAAATACAAATGAACTGAACAACTTTAGAATAAATATTAGTACAATTGAAACAATTACAGCCTAGGAATAAAATTAATAAAGAATCTGGTCTGAGGACTTTCTCAAGGGTCACCCGATACTAATTTTATCTTCAAAACTTCAATATTCTGGGATTTTCGGGTCACGAGGGGTCAATTTCTTGACGAAAGTCAGACCCTTCACAGAAAAAATCCCTGGTTTGAATCCCTGTCTGAGGGTGACCCATGTGAAAGTCCTCAGACCGGATTCTTTATTAATTTGATTCCTAGGCTGTAATTGTTTCAATTGTACTAATATTTATTCTAAAGTCGCTCATTTAATTAACATATTTCTCTTTAGAGTCGAGAGTGAACTCGAATTTCAGATTCACTAAAAATATTTTTATAGATACCTTAATACCTATAAATGATCCGTGAAAAACTTTTTAAATTAAAAAATAAAGTATGTTTCTGAGAAAATTTTGTTTTTTCTAATCTCAATAATTCTATCTATTTATATTCATTACTGTTGATCTTAAGCTATTAACTGTTGCTTAGTATCTCATTACTATGGGATACATTATTTACTTGCTGATTTATTTGCCATTTTTCTGAATGAAAATAGATATTAAAAAATGATATAAAAATTGATGATTTGAAAATTTAATAAATAGATAATATGAAAATAGAATGATTTTTAATCTTTTTAACGTAAGATTTCTCACGGTTTTCAATAGGAATTTTGGGCATATAAATCATTCTACATTTTTCTGTAAACGTTGCATAATGGCTTTCTAATGACTAATATGGCTTGCGTATGGGTAATCAGAGATGATAACATCCAATTACTTGAGCCCGAAAACTACACTGTTCCCCTCAGAGACTCAACAACCACTGAATTGCTTCGAATAAGCAACTCAACGGTTACCAAAGACACTTATGAGCGATATTAACTGCTGTAGATTCAAAATGTATGTTTTGATTTTGTGAACAACTTGTTGATTCCAAACAAGGCATAATTCATTAATGCTCACACCTTGTAAGGTCTTTGAATTTGAAATTCTGTCTTTTCATAAAGTTTTTCTGCAATCTGGGGGACATCTGAATTTAAATGATTTCTCAAAACTGATTTGATATTCAACGAATTATGAATTATTCAACGGTTTCTTTTTTTTTTTTTTTTTTGGTTGAAAAGATGTGTATTCCTGACCTTTTTCCGATAAACTGTGGAAGAACCTTTTAGTTTGAGTTTAGTTGTATTAACGTCCCATTTTGAAGCAACACTAGGGCTATTTTGGGAATCACCTCGTCATTTTGAACCGCGATCAGATGACAAGGAAGACACCTGAGCTGGCACCTTCTTCTTCACACCACACCAGCGAATGAACGTTTGGCCTAACAAATTTAACGTGCACCAGACTCGCTTACAAGCGTTTCTTCGGTGGAATAGGGCCTCGAATCTACAACCCTCTGGTTCCGAACCCAAGACCTTAACACCAGGCCACCGCGGCCCCTTTTCATATTAAATCCACCTAGGTGTCCATTTTAAAAAATCAAGTTGCCCTTAAAATCGATAAAAAAAGTATTGGTTATTGTTGAAAATATGATTTAGTTCTTACTTGTTGCCTTTAGTTAGTTCATTGGTTGCCCTTCATTCGTAAAATAATAGCTTTAAAATACGACGATTTGAGGCTCAGAGTTATTCGATGCCCAGAAGGGCCGATGTGATCTGGCGGTAAGATCTCGGTATCGGAGCTTGAGGGTTTAAGATTCGAGACTCGATTCCACTGAAGAACCGTCGTGTGAGGGGGATCTCTTGCACGTTAAATCCGTCAGGGCAAACGTCCTCCTGCTGGTGTGGTGTGGCGTTCAGAGGAGGGTGTAAGCTCAGGTGTCGTCCTCATCGTCTGACCACGATTCGGAATGGCAAGATCTGTCCCCAAATAGCTCTAGAATTGCTTTACAAACAAACAATCAATCTACGATGCTCAGATTTCCATGGTACTCTTATCCATATTGTTATACCTCAATTTCTTTGGTGCCATGTGACCCGAAAGTGTGATGAAAGTAACGTTCCAATTTTTGTTTGCATTTCAGAAAATATTTAAAAAGTGCTACGTTGGCTTTCGTCCTTAGAGTTCGCAAACCAATATATATATCGAATAAAAGAAATAAAAATTGATAAGATGTCTAGATTTTTCTTTGAAAACCTATTTTTCCCAAATCTTGCCAAAATGATATTCATTGGAAGTTCTTTTTAGGTTCCTATAACGGGTTACCACACCAACTTCTCATCCAAATGGAGAAAGCCATGAAGCCGTATTTGATGGATGATAGCTTCGACGATATTTTTCTTATCCCGGATCATGAGTAGGGTATCCTTTACTGCAGTTTGCATTTAACATACAATTCCTAACAAAATGAAGAGTTGTTTATACTTATAATACTGCTCAATGTGTGTGTCTGTTGGAGCTCTACAGGCCAGACCGTTGGATCTTCAGCTTCCAAATTCGGTACATGTATACCTTTTAGGTCAGGAATGTGCACCTCGGAGCCCTTTTTTCAAATTTTTAATTAGAATTTGAATTAATTAAAATTTAAGCGAAATTTCGACGTTTTTCCGCTATAGCTTCCGAAATTATTATTGCACAAACATGACTTTTACATCAAATTAAAGATTAAAAAATTAGATTTCTAATGGTATCAGAATTTTAAAATGCAGCTTAAGCTGCTATTTTTAATGATTTTTTATGGAAATATTTTAATCATATTTTTCAACAATTTGTTTCGGACAAAGCAATAAAATTTAATCTGCACGAACAAGTTACGAGTGAAAGGGGAAAAATTATCTTTTATCAATATGTTACCATCAAATTAAAAAAACTCAAATTAAAAAATAAATAATTATGGCAAATTAAACGTATGAAAATGTAATTTTCAGCACGCATCTGAGTGAAACGAAATAAATATGAAATATGTTTTATCTAAGAAGAAAATCTAAAGAAAAAAAATTTACTTTTACAAATTTATTAATTAAACAAATCAGCTCTATTTCAGCCAAACATGGTTATATACACTGAAGTGACAAAAATCATGGGATGACTGTTAATATCGTGTCGGTCCTCCTTTTGCCCGGCGAAGTGCAACAACTCGACGGGTCATGGAGTCCACAAGTCGTTGGAAGTCCTCTGCAGAAATATTGAGACATGCTGTCTGTATAGACATCCATAATTGTGAAAGTGTGGATGGCGCAGGAGTTTGGGCACGAACGGACCTTTCGATGATGTCCCATAAATGCTCGATGGGATTCATATCGGGCGATCTAGGTGGCCAGATCATGCGCTGGAATTGTCCGGAATGTTCTTCAAACCAATCGCGAACAGTTCTGGCCCGGTGACATGGCGCATTGTCATCCATAAAAATCCATGTGTGGGTACGTGAAGTCCATGAATGGCTGAAAGTGATCTGCAAGCAGCTGAACATAACCATTTCCAGTCAATGATCGGTTCAGTTGCACCAGAGGACCGAGTCCATGCCATGTAAAAACAGCCAACACCATTATGCAGCCACCACAAGCTTGAACAGTGCCTTGCTGGGTCCATGGCTTCGTGGGGTCTGCGCCACACTCGAACTCTACCATCAGTTCGTAACAACTGAAATCGGGACTCATCTGACCACGCCACGGTTTTCCACTGATCTAGGGACCAGTCGATATGCTCACGAGCCCAGGAGAGTCGCTGCAGGCGATGTCGTGCTGTCAGTAAAGGCACTCGAGTCGGTCTTCTGCTGTCATAGCCCAAGGAAGACAAATTTCGCCGCACAGTCCTATCGCACACGTCCCTCGTACGTCCCACATTGATTCCTGCAGTTATTTGACGAAGTGTTGCGTGTCTATTAACATTGACCATTCTACACAGACGTCGGCGGTCTCGGTCGTTAAGTGCAGGTGGTCGCCCACTGCGCTGTCCATGATGGGATGTGATGCCTGAAATTTCATACTCTCGGCACACTCTTGATACTGTGGATCTCGGAATGTTGAATTCACTAACGATATCCGCAATGGAATGACCCATGCGTCTAGCTCCAACTAACATTCCACGTTCAAAGTCTGTTAATTCTCGTCGTGCCGCCATAAATCACGAAAAACCTGTTCACATGAATAACTTGAACACAAATGAAAGCTCTGGAAAACGAACTGCGCATTTATACTTTTTCGCTGCGATGCTACTGCCATCTGTATACTTGTATATTGCTATTCCCTGACTTTTGTCACTTCAGTGTATATGATTACTGAAATGAGTGTGCTTCGCTGTGAGATTTGTCTATAATATGTTTCCATTATGATTGAGCTTCAGCTCAAAATGTTTTCAGCTACGAACTTTCCAAACCCATACATTTTGAAAGCAGCATGACTCGAACTTTCCTCTAACCGGTGTCGTCCCCATCACTCCCCTTCATATAATTTTGGCCTTACCATTTGATTGGCACAATATGGCCGATTAGGGCTCTTGCTCCAAAAAAAAAAAACCCACACAAAACAGAACAAAACAAATATATAATTTTGACCCTTCAGTAAGGCTGCGAATACCACTGGCAAATTAATAGTGACGAAATATTGATCTTTGGCGTAAATTTGGCGTTTTTGTAAAATCCAATTCGTGATCCGTGGGGAGTGTTTTTAGCGATTCATTCTCTGGCATTTAGCAATAGGTGCCTGAAAATAGAAATTGTATTTTAAAAGCGTTGTTTCCAATCCATAATGAAGATGATTTCACTCGGAACTACGTCTGAAGGCACAAAATTACACAACAGATTTAATTGATTTAAGCTATTGTGTTTTTCTTTTAAGTTAACCGGCTACGTTCGAAGGAAAAATTTTGAAAAATTTGATTTTTTTAAAACTTTTTTTTTTGATTTTTAGATTTATTATCAATTATAAACACTATAAATACAAAAACATAATTTGAGAATATAATATATTTGAGAAATGGGAAAATGTGTGATAAATTTTAGTGAAATTGAACCAAAACGGTTGACATTCTACACAAACTTGTAATGCAACAATCCTATTTTTCTTTGAACACAAGTGATAGAATATAATTAGGAATGAAATGAACCAAGATCTAAGAAACATTTTCAGATGCAAAGAAGTGACTGGTAAAACTATACGTATATATGCATTTTTTCCATAAATTCGCAACGTAAGTTTTCTAAAAATACTCATAACATAAAAAGTGTTTCACTAACATAAAACTTTTGGTTCATTTCATAACCTATATTATTAAAAACACACCCTGAAAGTTTTATGTAAATACCTCTAATAGTTTTCGGGATATCATGTAAATAGTGGATAATTTTAATGAAAATTAAAATTGAAATTGAAGACACAATTTAGCTGAAAAATAAATTTTGCTTAAAATTCCTCTGGAGAATAGGTTAGAACTTCCTTTTCTAAGAAAAAACAAACTGTTTTGGAAAGAGAAAAGTCTGAATTACAAGAAATAAGAATTTTTTTAAAAAACGCCAAATTTACGTCAAAGATCAATCATTTAATTCATTGTATACTTAAATGTTCCTTTTTAAACAAAAAGATGAATACTTTCGACAAACTTCGCAGCTCTTAATCCTGGTCATATGAAGCGAACCACAAAATTAAAACTATCTTCTTCAAATACTTCCGGCAAATCAGGAAAAAGATGTTTGATCCTCGATATAAGACTTCACAAGCATCTACAAGCTCTGGCTTTCTGCGATGGTATCAGACTTCGTACCTCAAATTCCGAATCAGAACGGTAAATCCCAGATTAACACAGGAAGGTAAGACCGAAACCATTATGTTTGTAGATAACACATTAATAATGACTGTAGAATCAGCTGCATGAAAATTTACAAGCAATTTTTAAAAAACTCTAATAAAAGTCATAAAATGGGTTGGCATATACGAGCTATGCATAAGCTCTCTGAAATAAGTGTCTGCTGTTTTGGCTAAAATAAATTATATGCAGGCTGCAAATTTTGTCTGAAAGGAGTAGCATAAAATATCCGAATGGAATTAAATATTTAGAAATTATTCTTACGTGTGAAAAGCCTTTTTTTTCCTTATTTGAAAGCATAGAAGGTACAGAATAGAGACTTGAGTGAAATAAACTTTTCCATAACCAGAAAACATATGCTATACGGATAAATATCATCACATTTCATTTCAAAAATATTGTAATTTTGACACAAAAGGATAAAATATCTTGATAATAATAACATATTTATCTTTTATAGAACTAAAAATAATCTCTTTCTACTGGCATATAGAGGCTAAAATAAAAAATATATAACCGAAGAAATAAATGCGTACCCTTAATTCTGAGGCATTTTTACCACAAATTGTTTTATGTTTCTTACAAAATTCTTTCAAATTGTCTTGCTTTTCGCATAAATTGGGGTTATGGATGCAAAAGCTATCCGTGGAAATGCCGAAACAGAAATGAATTGAAATCAGTTTGAAGCACAAGTAAAATCAAAGCAAATAAAGATCAATGTGAAAACGGTAAAAACATCACATTTTCTTTAATGTGAAAACCTTTTATGTTAAATAGATGCTGCGAATATTTGGGGCTGCGTTTTGACGGTTTTTAAAAATAAGATTCCGACAAGGAGCTACAGTTGTAATCAAAAGATAAGACAGTTTATTGGTTCTTGTTCTGTTAACACATTGTATGGGGGACACGTAAAAGTGCGTTTTCTGACGATTGGTACTTGAGCGCGGGTACAAAAATAATGGTATATGCAGGAAAACGAAGCCGAATGTTCTTGTCTACTACGTAGATTCTGGAAAATCTTTTCTTACATCAGTCGATGCGGAGCCACAGAACGGGAAGATTGATTAAAAAATCAATTTAGATTTAAAATTAACTTTTTATTCATCCTTGCGAAAATGAGTGAATTTTGCCTCTTCACAGAGGAAAATGCTTTGAACGTTACCGCACTGTAAAACGTGATTAGTTTTGTGATTGCTCTTTTCATTTCTTTATAATGTAAAAATGTTTATATATAACATCATTCGAAAAAATGAAAACTATATACTACTATTTCTATTTGATTTTTCATATTTACGATACTATTATAAATTTATCCACTATATTTTTTGTTAACAAAAATCTTATGGTTTTTATTTATATATTTCAATATAAAATACAAAAAGTTGGCCAAAAAAATGAACTAATTTTCGATCTGTTGAGATGGAACTGAATAACTAAATATACGCACAAAACTCCCACTCCCGGTACAATTTCACCGCGAAAATTTCAGAAAGTCGAAACCAAACGATAATTACTCTTTATCCATTCCTTTTTTTATTATTAAATAGACACCTTTGACTATTAAATAGATCAAAAGGTGGCGCCACAAGCATTTGTTAGAAATTCATCTCTTTAACACATTTCATGAGGGACATGTATTGGTACGTTTTCTGAGGATTGATACTTGAGCGCGGGTCACATACTAGTACATTTTCTGAAGGTTGATACTTGAGCGCGGGTCACGTACTAGTACGTTTTCTGAGGATTGATACTTGAGCACGGGTCATATACTAGTACGTTTTCTGAGGATTGATATTTGAGCGCTTGTCACGTACAAGTACGAGTTAGTGTCACAACATGGTTTGTTGGTGGGTACAAAAATAACGATATATACAGGAAAACGAAGCCAATTGTTCTTGTCTATTACACAGATTCCGGAAAAATTTAGATGAATAAAAACTAGTTTTGACATTAGTCGATGCGGAACGGGAAGGTGGATTAAAAAAAATCAATTTTGATTTTAAACCACTTTTTATTTATCCTTTCGAAAAGGAGGGAATTTTGCCTCTTCATAGAGCAAAAGGCTTTGAACGTTACCACACTGAAAAACATTATTAGTTTTATGATTGTTCATTTCATTTTTTTATAATGTAAAAATGTTTATATGTAACATAATTCGAAAAATTGAAAACTATATACTACTATTTCCATTTGATTTTTCACATTTACGATACTATTATAAATTTATCCACATTTTTTGTTTACAAAAATATTATGGTTGTTATTTATATATTTCAAGAGAGAGTACAAAAAGTTTGTTAAAAATTGAACTAATTTTCGATCTATTAAGATTGAACTGAATAACTAAATTGATGCTCAAAACGCCCGCTCCCTGTGCAATTCCGCAGCGAAATGCACCCTCACACAATGTGTTAACTCTATTTATATGGATGCAAGATTACAACCAGCAGAGAAGCAGCCATTTGACACACTTAATTAAAGATTTGAAGAAGCTATATTTCTGATTCTATGTTCGCTTACCTTATTATATCTACCTATCTCCTGAAATGGGAAGATTAATTAATTACAATCAGTTAATTTACAGTATTTTTTACATATTGACTCATTGAATGCTCCGTACAAAATATAAGAAATGAATGAAAATGGAAATTTTATTTTCTAAGAATATTTTGTGCGATTTTTACTAACGTACTAACCAAATTATTTAAATTTACAGTTAAAACAAAATAAGTTCCATATTTTGTAACAATGTAATGACTAGTTCTATTCACTCATTATTCATAATAGTTTGCTTTGTATATTCAAGATTTTCTTACAAAAGTTTCAAATACCCAAATAATAATATTACTTAAACTAATTATTTAAAATAATTAATTAGTTTTCTAAGAATAAACTTGCTTTTTAAACACTGTGAAGGATCATAAAAGGTATTAAATACAAGCTTCGAAACATAAAAACATTTTTTGATGCCAAATACACTGATGGAAAAAAATCCCAACACCAAGAAAAAACTATTGTACAGTAATGAAATTTTAGGAATACATTTGTCTAGGTAACATATTTAATTGATTAAAGTTTCAAGATCACAGGTAGAGCCAATGGCGAGAAGAGCCACTTCAAATGTGAAATGTTGGTACATTAGTAACCGGTGTAACTGCCAGAATTTTGAATGCAAGCATGCAAACGTGCATGCATTGTGTCGTACAGGTGTCGGATATCAGTTTAAGGAATGGAGTTCCATGCATGTTGCACTTGGGCGGTGAATGCAGGGACGGTTAATGCTGGTTGTGAATGACGCTGGAGTTGTCGTCCAATGATGTCCCATACGTGCTCGATTGGAGAAATATCTGGTGATCTAGCAGGCCAAGGCAACATGTCGACACTCTGTAGAGCATATTGGGTTACAACAGCGGTATGAGGGTGACCGTTATCCTGTTGGAAAAAACCCCCTTGAATGCTGTTCATGAATGGCAGCACAACAGGTTGTATCACTAGACTGACGTACAAATTTGCAGTCAGGGTGCGTGGGATAACCACGAGAGTGCTCCTGCTGTCATACGAAATTGCTCCCCAAACCATAACTCCAGGAGTAGGCCCTGTGTGTCTAGCCCGCAGACAGGTCACTAGCAGGTGTTCACCTGGCCTCCTTCTAACCAATAAACGGCTATCACTGCGACCAAGGCAGAACTGGCTTTCATCAGAAAACACAACAGATCTCCACTCCGTCCTCCAATGAGCTCTAGCTTGACACCACTCACGTCGCAAACGGCAGTGGTTTGGAGTCAGTGGAATGCACTGTACAGGGCGTCTGGCTCGGAGCTGTCCTTGAAGTTACCGATTTGAAACAGTTTGTTGTGTCACTGTGGTGCCAACTGCAGCTCGAATTTCAGCCGCAGACGCAGTACGGTTAGCCACAGCCATAAGCCGAATACGACGGTCTTCCCTCTCAGTAGTACCACGTGGCCGCCCGGAACCTGGTCTTCTTAAGGCAGTACCTTCCCTTGACCACTGTCGCCAATACTCATGCACAGTGGATACATTCCTGCCAAGTCTTTCAGCAATATCGCGGAAAGACGCGGTTTTTAGATATATTGTCAATTATGATTTAAAAAAAATACTATAACAACAACAATAGTATTAGAAAATGAAATATATTTTGAGAAATACGAAAATTTGAAGTAAATTTTAATGAAATTTGTTCAAAACGGTTAACACTCTACCCAAAATTGCAATGCATAAATCCTATTTTTCTTTGTACACAAGTTATAGAGTATAATGATGAATGAAAGGAACCGTAGGCTTAGAAAAATGTTGGGATACAAAGTAGTTAAGATGAAAAATATGCGTATATATGCATTTTTTTCCATAAATTCACAATTTCATTTTTCTAGAAACACCTGTAAAAGAAAAGTATTTCACCAACAATAAAATTTTTAGTCCCTTTCATTGTCCATATTATTTAAAACACACTCTGTAATGTTTATGTAAATACCTCGATTAGTTTTCGAGATGTCATGTTAACGGTGGAAAATTTTTATGACGATTAAAATTTCGAGAAAATGGAAGTGCAAGACAGATTTTAATAGAAAAATGTGTGACACTGGATTACGGGTCTTCCTTTTCCTAGAGGAGACAAACTGTTTCGGAAAGAGAAATGTCTGAACTACGAGAAATAACGATAAAAAAGGAATTCGCCAATTTGGTCGATAACCAGTATTTTTAACGTAGTCGAATACTTTAAATTAAAATATTTTTATATATATAAATAAAATATTTTTTACATTAAAAGTTTGCTATAAAACTTAATGTTTAGCTCTCCGAAACCTGAAAGGTAAAAAAATCAAATATTTAAGACGTTACTGATGATGATTGTTTTACCATAATGACAATAAAAAATTTTTGTAATGATGTGCATTTAATCTATTAATTCACAGAATCTATTAATTACAGATATTAATTTGATCAAATGTTTAAAATAAAATAAAAGATGCGATTCTAGTATTGCAACTATGTAATTTTTTTTCTATTGTAACTTTTAAATGGGTGTACAGAAAAATGTTGAATATCTGTATGAAAATTCACAAATAAAAAGTTGTAACAGTATATACAATAATCATCTGAAGTTGCAACTGAAATTTCTCGATCACTGGTCTTTGAAAGGCCTCATTAGACGCTACAAATAGTTTATGCAAATGATGGAAATTCATCTCCGTGCTTCTTACATATATGGAATATAAAAATAATTTTTTTATGCAATTGAAGAAGTAATGACAAGTAATGAACTTTTAATGACAACAAGTTTCTTATTCTTTCTTAGCCAAGGCCTGCTATTTCAATCATATTAAAAGTACAAAAGACATGAAAATTAAAATTACGTAAAAAGATATTCCAAACAAATTTTGTTTTTTATAATTTCTCGGTAGTTAAATAATTATATTTAATTTTATAAAACATAAAAATCCAGTATCATAATAATAATCATCAATAAAAAATAATAAAATAATAAGTAATGAAATAAAAGTATAAATGAAATCTACGAAAGAAGATTTAAAGTTACCATGTGAAAACATTAAGTCATTATTTGTCTTAATTAATCTAAGCCATTGTCCAATTTTATATATATATATATATATATATATATATATATATATATTGTTTACCAATAAATTCTCTAATATATTAATTTATGTAGAATCTTTATGAAAACAATATTTTTGTTAACACAAACTGCTATTTTCTCATTTCTGAGACCATAAAACAGTTTCATAATGGATTCATCTTAGAACAGGAGTCAAATCCTTCAATGCTTCCCATTTAAGAATGAATGAAGTGATATTTCCCCACGGGGAGAAAGAGGAAATACTTTAATTAAAACTGTTATTGAACACGAGTGAAGTTTTTGAACATATTTTAAAAAGCAAATTACTCAATTTCCTACGGAAAACATTACAATTCCATGAAAATAACCGGCTATGAAGTCATAGTTCTGCGTCAATCTACAGCGTATCGGCTGTCAAAGAAGCATTCGTAATAATAAATCAATACTGGTAAAAGCAGGCAGACCTTTTAAAAACACATCTTCTTTCAAAGAAACATACATAATAATAATGCAATACTGATAAAAAAGAAAAAAAAATACATGCGATTGAAAGATGTTGATAAATATTTCCATTTATGCTTTATTCATTGCCTACGTGATACGAGCTTCAATCATTTGTTTCCTCCAATTATTCAAAACCTCCTAACGAAAACAGGATCATGTGTTCACGTGATAATAATACAAAATTACTATAAATATTAAAGCATAGTAATTCAGAAATAAATTGAATTTTATTTTTTTTTTCAAAAAAAAAATCAACTGAACTGATCAGCAACTTACTTCGGCTCAGTTCTTCCCGGCGTCCATAATGCAGACTGGATTTGCTGCACTGTTAATCATCACAAAACACTGTTAACAAATAAAACACATTGAAATTAGTTTTTATAGGGTTTGAGTATCTGGTAAAGACGCGCTCTCATATATAATATACGTATATATTTCCATGTTATTAAAAAATTAATATCACTTTTTTTTATTCAGAGCAAGCACGCAATGAGAGCATTGAAATGGATGCCTTCCATCATCTAATTGAATTATAACTGAATGTTCAAATGCGCATCTCTGTATCAATACTAATTTCACATTTCGCATAAAATTCACTGCAGTCAATTAATATGTCTTTATGAGGATTTGATTCTTAAATTTGGTTGAAAAACACCGAATTTTCTCACTATGATCTGATTTCCTGATATTCATTAATTTTTTATCCATTAGAACTGCTATGCATTGCATTTTGACAGTAAATGAAAGGCTTACTTTCATTTGACTCATTTTAATTAAGAAAAATCTTAGTATGAAAAAAATGAAACTGAAAGTTTTATCTAGTTATTAACTGCCTTTGTTGACCAGCCGGTTCACCATATTTAATACTAGTTAAAATTTTAATAAGTATATACTAATTAAAGTATTAATTACATATTTTAATTAAAATAATAATTAAATATGATGATTAAAATAATTGCTTCTTCATCAAAATATTTTACAGCTTCAAACTTTGAGAGTCATATAATTCACTCACAATATTATAAAGGCCTTCAGCCTATATGTATATGTATCCATATATGTATGTGAATAAAGGCCTTCAGCCATATATTCACGAAATATGTATCTCTCTAATTTCATTTCAGCTCCGGTAGAGTTTTTGCTTTAAATTAAAGTGAAAATAATGAAACTATAATTAATATAAGAACATTTTTTCTAAAACAAAGGTTTTCTTTTAAAAAAAATGAGTACTGAAAACAGAATCGCTAAAGACTTAAACTTTATGGGCATTAAAAGAAATCTTTCTTAATTTATGTAATATCTCAACAAAAGTTTTTAAATACTTTATGACCAAATCGATTTAAAAACAATGTTTAGTTTTAAATGCATCAAACATTAAAAAAATAAACAAAACCTTTTGAAATAATCGGTTGATAAAATATTAATTAAACAAAACACACAAACCTAAAAACAATTTATTTACAGTGTGTGCCTGTAATAAAACAAAACAACAAACCACAGTGGTCAACAATCAGACAACTCCACGCATGCGGAAATTTTCAACGCCAATTATGGAAACGAAAGTGCGTAAATTTTCTAAGCCAATTTGGATAAAGCTACGCAGATTAGAAATTTTTAACTCCCTTTATTCTGTTTTATTTTAATTCAAAAGTACTTCAGAATGAATTAGTAAGATCGATTCATTTAAATGCGTCAAACACTAAGAAAATAAACGGAATCGTTTGAAATAATCGACCGAAAAAATGTTAAGCCTAATTTCTTAAGAGTGGGGGAGGGAATGAAGTCTTATTCATTTGGCAGTGGGATAGTAAAAAGATTTTTTTGGCGGGAAAGTTATTTTTTAATTAATAATTAAAATAATTAAAAATGAGCCCCCAGATGCACATTTCCGACCTCCTAGTGCGTATGTGCTAAATTAGGTAGCTGTAGGTCGAAAGGTCCAGCCTGTGGAGAGCCAACATGCACACACGCACATTGAGCTTTATTATAAACTAGCCGCCTTTGGCGACCAGCTGGTTCGCCATGAGTAATGCGTTCTAAAATTTTCAATTAAATCACATATTCATTAGCCAAAATTTAAGAAATAGTTAAAGTTAAAAGATTCAGTTATTAGTAGTTAAAGAGTCGGTAACTTTATTCGAAAAAACTTTTTGAGTTTAATGCTCTAACAATTTATCGATTATGCTTCCAAAATATTAAAAATGTTTTTTTCGGTGATGTTGCCAAAATGTTAAATATGTTTTTTAAAGAAAGGGAAAAAATTATTGAATTAATGATACAGATATTACAAACGATTATAGAAATATGCCATTAAGTCGGGATTTCAATGCATATCCTGTCTAAATTCAACCAGGTTTACTGTAAATAAAGATAATTTATGGAATTAATTATATATCTATTGCAAACGATCATAGTATCCATTGCCTTGCATTTATTTTTTTAGAAGATATCTCATTTTATATTTATGTTATTTTATCCAGTCACATGCTGAAAGTTGTATTTCTTTAGATTTGATTTGCGATGATAGTTTTTTTTTATTTGAACTTCCTGCATTGTTTTATTTTATTTTATCCAATCACGTGCTCAAAAAAACATGGTTAAAATATTTCTTTAAAAATTCGTTAAAAATAGAAGCTTGAGTTATACATTAAAACACTGATATCACAAGTTCATCTCTTTTTAATTAAAAGCTAAATATTCTTCATTTTTTTAAAGCATTTATAGACTCGTGCTACATGCTATGCAGCTATTTACTTCATTTAGACTTTTTTATAGATGTATTTCTATTATTAAACAAAGCTGATTTATTTAATTAATAATATTGTAAAAGTCACAAAAAATTCTTTGCATTTTCTTTTTTTTAAAAAGAAAAAAACGTATTTCATATTTATTTCATTTCATGCAGACACGTGCTGAAAATTGCATTTTTAAATATTTGCAATAATTATTTATTTTTTTTAATTTGAGTTTTTATCTATCTGATGGCAACCTATTGATAAAAGATAATTTTTCTTCTTCCACTCGTAACGTGCTCCTGCAGATTAAATTTTATTATTTTGTCCGAAATATATTGTTGAAAAATATAGTTGAAATGCTTCTTTAAAAATTCATTACAAATAGAAGCTTAAGTTAAATGTTAAAATACTGCTACTATTAGAAAGCTAATTTTTTTATCTTTAAATTGATGTTAAAATCATGTTTATCCGATAATATTTTCGGAAGTTATAGTGGAAAAACGTCGAAATTTCGCTTAAATTTTAATTAATTCAAATTCTAATTAAAAATTCGAAAAAAGGGCTCCGAGGTGCACATTCCCGACCTCCAAGGTATACATGTACCAAATTTGGTAGATGTAGGTCCAACGGTCTGGCCTGTAGAGCGCCAACACACACACACACACACACACATTGAGCTTTATTATAAGTATAGATAAAGATTGTAGTTTTCTTTTAAAAAACACTACAATCTTTACTTATAAGAAAAATTAAAAAGTAATAAATTAAATAAAATATTCACTGCCAATATATAATAAATGTGTAGATATTTAATAAATATGTAGACGCATAATAAAATATGTAGATATGTAATAAAAATTATACGTAGATATATAATAAAAATATTTGTAGATTTATAATAAAAAATTAATTAACTGGCATTTCAAAATGGCTCTATCTAAAATTGTTATTCTCAAGAAGATTGGTCGTGCTACAGATAGGAAGCAAAAGTAAAACCGGGTCCTGACCTAGGACTGACGTGTCTGTCCCGTGATCCTGGGGTCGAGTCCTGGTTCAGGCATGGCTCTTCTCTATTCTGTGTTTTATCTATAAAATACGAGAAAGATCCTCTTGTAAAAACGGGTTATGCAAGCGAGTGTGTCATCTTCATTTGAGGTAAGTCAGGCTTCGGCCCTCGGGTGCTCGGGTCAAAAACTACTGCAACCGTCTCTCCCCAGTCAATTGACTTGTTTGGAATTGGTGTTCGATCCTAGGGGGATGAACAACAGAAAAAGTGTTCGAGGGGAATGTTCAGAGCCAACAATAAGGCTTAAAAGGATAATTAATAGTTATGTTTATTTTTTGCATACTCAAATAGAAAGATAATGCTCCCAAATTATGCGAATCAATTTTTACGAAGTCTTCATAAACATTGTTCTGAAAATTCCACAGACAGCACATTATTTAATATTACAAAAAATGTAAACAAATAATAGTTATGAATGAGTTGCATGGCATGTTCAATATTAAAACTCCCTGCATCACCAATAAATTTGTCAATTAGAAAGTTACTATATTATGAAAACAGCCCTTCATTTCACTGAAATGTTTACATTCGAATCTCTTCATAGCCTATTCATTAACAAAATGCATTTAATTTAACACTATGACATGCTTTCAGTTTAGTTTCTTGTGCTATATGTTTATACATCCATAGATGCCGCTTAAATCCGTTTTAATATTTTTAATTTTAAATACATAAATGCCTTCAGAATGGAAAGAGAAAAAAATTCATTCATTCATTACTGTATTAAAGGACTGTTTCTAGCTTTTAACAAGAGGGGGGAAAAGAGGTACTCGATTTGGATGTGAAATTTATATTGGATCAAAAATAAATCGGAAAATTAAAAAGAAGTAATATTGAAAAAAATTAAATTCAATTCCTAACACATAATTAGGAATTGAATTAATTTTTTTCAATATTTATATATTTTATGTCAGTTACTTTTTATTAAATAATTATAAAAAAAATTATCAAATATTAAAAAAATATTGATCTTCGCAATATTTGAATTCGCATTCTTCGCCTTTACGTGAAAAATGCTGAAATCCTCGCATTTTACCGATTGGGCTTTCATTTCAAACTGCTAAAACTCTATTTAAAGTATTGAAAATGAATTAAATTCAATTCATGAACTTATATTTGAAAAAATATGTCTTAACATTGATTATTCATTCACTACAAGTTTTAAAAAATGTAAAAATGTAGTTTAACTCGAGTGGGTGAATAAAAAGTATTTTATTAGCGATTAAAAATTTTAATTTTATATATATATATATATATATATATATATATGGGAAAGTGTGAACTAATAGTAGGCATTATAAAAAGAGAACCGTAACTGGACCGCTGAATTTCTACCTCCGTATTGCTCGATTGCAATTTTCAGGCGTCTCAGTTTGTCAAGCTTATAGATATCCTGAACATTAGGCGTCCTTTCGACTTCCACCAGATAAGATTGACGACATCACTGAATCACTGAACAACTTTTCAGTAAAGGATCCCAGGTTCACAAAGTTTTGCGCATGGCACAGGTGAAAACCAGGCTACCCTTACCACTTTATTTGGTGGAAGTAGAAAGGAAGCCTTATGTTCAGGATATCTATAAGTTTGACAAACTGCGACGCCTGAAAATTGCAGGAATACAGAGGCAGAAATTCAGTGAGCCAGTGCTACAAATGCGATGGCTTTGGGCACAAGGCAGTAAATTGTGTTATGAAGCCAAGGTTTTTTAAAATGCGCAGAAGACCATAAAACAAACAAACAAAAAAACCCTGCAACATTAAAGAACATATTGAAACACAAGTTTGTATCAATTCCAAAAAAGAAAGTCATGTGTCAGCTTGTAGGGGATGCTCAGTCTACCCTAAAATCAATCTAGAACAAAACAATAGACAATACCGAACCGCCGCAAGTGGCAATAAATTTAACGCAAACCAATCCTTTATTTTAAAAACAATGCAAGTTTCTTCTCACTATTTAATAGATCGAAAGGTGGCGCCTCAAGCAAACAACCACAAGCATTTGTTATAAATTCATCTCTTTAACACATTTTATGAGGGACACGTATTGGTACGTTTTCTGAGGATTGATATTTCAGCGCTTGTCAGGTACAAGTACGAGTAACTTGTAAAACGCCCACTCCCGGTACAATTCCGCTGCTAAATGTATTCCCACAATATTTGTTAAATGTCTAGGCAGCGGCTTAAATACGATGACTCATGTTATTATATTTGAATATAGCGAAATAAGCTCATTATCTTCATTATAAGCTCTTTCTTGTGTTGAGCGGATAAAGGTTTCTGCTTAACATTAAGGTATCCGACAACGTTAGGGAGTAAAATTTTGCAAAATTGTAATTTTTAGGAACTCTTTATGGATTTTAGATGTATTGTTAGTACACTATAAATACAAAAGCAATTATTTGAAAATATAATATATTTTCAGAAATGGGAAAAAATGGTGGTAGGTTTTAAAGAAACTTAACCAAAATGGGTAACACTCAGCACAAAATTATAATGCAACAATCCTATTTTTCTTTTGTACACAAATTATAGAAACTAAAGATGAATGAAAGGAACCAAAATCTAAGAAACATTTTCAGATGCTAAGAAGTTGTGGATAATAATGTACGTATACATGCATTTTTACCTTAAATTCACATTTTAATTTTTCTAAAAACACTTATAAACGAAAAAGTATTTCACCCACGATAAAACTTTGGGTCATTTCATTGCCCATCTTTTTTTAAACACACGATGTAATTTTTATGTAAATGCTTCTATTATGTTTTGAGATATCATGTTAACGGTGGAGAATTTGCATTAAAATTAAAATTTTGAGAAAATGGAAGCCAAAGACAAAGTTTAATTGAAAAATATGTGACCCTGGAAGGTGTGTCAGGCCTCCCTTTTCTCATAAAAGATACAGTGTTTGGGGAAGAGAAAAGTCTGAACTACAAAAAATAATAAGAACTTTTTAAAAATCACCAATGTGATCGATAACCAGTGTTTTTAGTGTAGTCGGATGCCTTAACCGATGTTGAAAATGTATGAGACTGAAAACTGAATTTAATATTAAGATTTATCCTTTCCTATAGAGAAATAATAAGCAGAATGTGACGAATGCTTCGTATGTATATTTATCTCGTTCATAATCTTTTTATTAATACGGATTTTTTATTCAGTTATTATATGCTCATTTCCTGATTGTAATCCCATTTTAAGATCATTATGGATATTTGCTTATTTCTATCGAATCTCCTTTACGAAATATCCAGATTGTATATTCGAACTGCAAAAGATGAACACTACTGAATAATTTTTAATTAATTTTAGTCTTTTTAAATTTTTAAACTCCTATGTATTCCCCAGTTTAGATTAATTTAGTTACATTAACATCTCGTGTTTTCAAAGCAATACTACGACTATTTTGTGACAAACCGCGTCATTCTGAATCGCTATCAAATGAAGAGGACGACACCTGAGCAAGTACCCCCCTCTCAAAACTTCAACACCACACCAGCGGGAGGACGTTTGGTCCCAACAGATTTAACGTGCACCAGACGCGCTTGCACGGTGGTTCTTCGGTGGAATCCGACCTCGAACCGGCTACCCTCCGGTTCTGAAGCCACGATCTTACCACCAGGCCACCGCGGCCTTCATGTATTCCCCAGTAACAGCGAGGGACGGGAAGGTTAGGTCTTGGCTTCGAAGCTGCAGGGTTTCAGGTTCAAGACTCGATTCCATCGACGAACCATCGTGTAAGTGATTCCGGTGTATGTTTAATTCGTCGGGGTAAAGCGTCCTAAAGTTGGAATGGTGTGGACGTTTGGAGAGGAGAGTGCCAACCCAGGTGTCTTCGTCGTCATCTGACCACAGCTCAGAATGATGAGCTCTGTCCCAAAATAGCTGTAGTGTTGTTTTAAAACGGGACGTTTATGTACTAAACTAAACCAGTAATTTCTTGGTTTTCAGAAGTAGTGAAAAATCTGCGGGAATCCTTTTCAAGAAAATATTTTCAGAAATGCGTCTACGATTATATAAAAGAAAACTTTCTTCAGAAAATGTTTCTTTTTTTCCAGAAATCTTTACAATAAATAAGTTGGTCGGTAAAAAAAATTGAAAATAAAATAACATGAGGCTAATCTTTGCATCGAAAATTCAAAACCTTTTCCCTCATATCATTCTCAGTGTTAAAGGGATAGCTACACATATAACACATATAAATGTTAATGCTACACATGTTAACTCACATATAAATTGCCACCTAGAGCAATAAAAATGTTTACTTCATTTCTTCAATCTAATACCGTTTTCGGATTATCTAATTTCTTTAAAAAGTTAACACGTCTTCTCCGCTGTACAAAAATAGTGGAATTTGTTTTATTGTTCCGTTTTTTAAGCGATACTAGGGCTATTTTTGGAATGAACCTCGTCATTTTGAACCGCAGTCAGATGACAAAGACAACACGAGATCTAATTTCTTAAAGAAGTTGGCATTTCTACTTCGTCTTACAATAATAGTGGAATTTGTTTTATTGTCCCGTTTTTTAAAACAATACTAGGGCTATTTTGGGGTTTTAGTTTTTAGTTTAGTTATATTAACGTCCTGTTTAAAGCAACACGAGGGCTATTTTGGGACGGACCTCGTTCTTTTGAACCACGGTCAGATGACGAAGAAGACACCTGAAGTGGCACCCCCCTCTCCACACCACATCAAAGGGAAAAGACGTTTGGTCTTGACAGATTTAACGCGCCTCCAATTCCGATGCCGCGATCTTACCACCAGGCCACATCGGCCCGGCTATTTTTGGAATGAACCTTTTAATTTTGAACCGCAGTCAGATGACAAACACAACACGCAATCTGTTAAGATAATTTAATGTGACTTTACCGGGATCAATTAACTGCAATTTTTCCGCTTTCAGGAAGTCTAGGTGTGTTTGCCCTTTTACCCGTTTTGGATTTTATTGTCCTATTTCTTAAATGAATACTAGGTCTATTTTGGGGATGGATCTCATAGTGTTATAGGAAATCTAAGTGTGTAATCCGAAGTGGTGCTTTGTTTGCATTCAAGTCAAATGATCTCGACTAATCTTTCATGACGATTTTCTTATGGCATCAGTCTACTTTGTAAGCTGCAAGATTAATTCTTTCATTTTGTAAAAATGAAGAAGAGTGTGTAATTTTTCGCCAAAACTTCTTTCAACTCTTGGACACGTGCTACGCATGAAAGAATGCATCAACGTACCGGTGAGATTATTTGAAGGATTTTTGCGGCTGAGCAAACGATAGAGAGGAACAGCCTCTCGAATGTAAAGGAAAGGGAAAGAATTGGTAATCCAATTGTTGTCAAAATCACCCTTTCCAGATTCTTCATCATCAAAATAGGTGAGTTTTTTTAGTAGTGATTATATAATAATTAAATTGATCAAATTTAGCGCTTATATTGAAATAGCTGTTCTCAAGCACCATTAAGACGGTACATTCTTTTGACATGTTATTTATTTTTTAACATTGTTCAAAAATATCTATGAGATGTTAATACATAGATTAATTTTTCGAGAACAGTCATCTTAAAACAATTATATGCATTTTTTGGAACAATAAACAAGTACTTGTATTAGGTGAGTGATTATGCATCGAACTACTTTTCCAAGTGCAAATTGTTGTTTTGAATCAAATTGTTTTCATCATTCATAATTATCTCTTATCAAAGTTTAATTTTTTAGTATATTGTAGCACAAATCCCAATTTTTATAGCTTTTTCAAATTAAGAATGCTGTACTTTTTGTGATGCCTGTCATATTTGTGTTTAATTTTCTTCTAAATTTAACAATTTTTTAAAATTATTTTTAATTATTTAATCTTATATATGCATGCACCGTGGCAATGATAATACTTTTTTTTAGGGTTTTCATTATTCTTCTTGTACAAATGAGAGTAAATTTTTTAAGCAATAAAGTTTGCCATGTTAAAGTGCTACTTTGTATCGGGCTAGAAGTAAAAATATTTTTATCATTTTTTTTTTTATTTTTTTTCCTCCTTTGATCCATTTCGAGATTTTAAAAAATGCGAATTAGAAAAATTCGTACTTTAATCTCATATTTTCCAATTCTTATTGCAGTTATTTTAAAAGGGGAAAAAATGTATTTTATTTTGATTATTAATTTTCTTAATATATTTTTGTTTCGTCCGATTCATGTCTTAACATTACTAATTTATCAAACTATGTAGTTTTTTTTTTCATAGAGCTGATAGCTTTAGAATTGTAGATCCATTATATTCGTATCGTATCTTCTAAATCCATGTAAAAGTTAGTATTATTAGGATATTTAATGAATTAATAATTGAAAAAATATTTGCCCTGCATTTAAATAATTTATTTAAATAAAATTGAATGTTTTTTTGTATGTCTGTCATGCCTTCCTAAACATTTTATCCGACTGCGATGAAACTTGGACAGCTTATTGTTTACACTTAGGGGGTGATTATCGGCATAGCACAATTATCTAAAATAAAAAATAAAAATTCGGATTTAAACCGCATCTATTTATCAAGGATTCATCTCCAAATAAATCGCCGAGGAGTTAATAGATTCAGTAGAAATGCTAAATCCAAGTTAAATGTTAATATTGTGTAGCTATAGTATGCAAATGTTATGCATGTTATTCTCAGAGGTAACATTATCACAGATTATGCGAGAAAGTTTTGGGGAGAACAGCACTGGGAGTTTTAAACTTAAATTAAAGTTTAGTGTTTTTTCGCAATTACTACCTAAAATATTGTAGTACAAATGATTTTACACCATCTTAATTTTCAAAAATTATCTTTTGAATTATATTAACGATTTTATGGTATA
>JAPMOQ010031403.1:0-35860 GCA_026543055.1 Argiope trifasciata
ATATATTTTTATTGGTAGATGTGCTGATATATTATCTGAATGTCCTTATAAATGCAATTATTTCTTATACGTTGTACTGTGTATGCATTTTCTTTAAATAAATAAAACTTAATGTAAATAAATGTCTAAAAAAATAGTAGTTGAAATATATTGATTTATTAAATTATATTAAAAAAGATAATATAACTTTTTATATGTATTGATATTCTAGAAATATCAAATGAAGAATTCTAGGAAATTTTAGTTAATTTTAATTTTTCTTCTGTAATATAGGATAGACTATTAATTTATTTTCTGGGCTTTTTGAGCAAACTGTGCGTATATTAATTACCCTGTTTAGCAAATAATTATACATAACACAAATTCATTACTCTTGCTGTAAAGTGTGCTGTAAACAATGAACTTTTCACTTCATTCTATAGGCCTACGGTGGTTTAGTAGAAAGGTCTTAGCTTCTGAACTGGGACATTTCAGGTTCGAGACCCGATTGCACAGAAGATTCATCGTGCAAGTGGGTCTGGTGCACGGAGGTTAACGTCCTGTCACTGGTGTGGTGTGTAAGTTTAGAGAGAGGTGTCAACTCGGATGTCGTCCTCGTCTTCTGATCACGGTTCAAAATTACGAGGTCGGTCCCAAAATAGTCCCAATGTTGCTTTAAAAACGGAACGTTAGTATAACTAATCTAACCTACACTTCATTCTTCTCTGTCGAATGGAGATAAGGCTGGATTGTATATCTAAACAGCTAATTTAAACTGATGAACAGCTAATATCGAAACAGCTAATTACTCGATGGAAGTACCATCAAGTTTGGAAATTTATCGATTATAATTATGGAATTTTTTTCACAATTATAACAATATTGAAGATCGTTACATTTGAATACTTAAAATTTGAATAAATCTACTTTTTAATGAAATCTTTTAGATATTTGTAAGCGTGAAATGTTTTTTAATATAACTATTAAAAATTTCGTTTACTGCAAAAGTGTGATCTGTATGGTAGTTTAAAAAAAACTACCTAACAGCGATAGTCAAAAAAAAACTTTTCTTTTCCTTAAATTCTAAACTTTTTCAGGAATTTTTAATAACAATTTTGTGAACATTTTATATCGAAATATTATTTTTGTGTTTCTGATAAATTTGAACAACTCAGTAGCATTTAAATTAAGCCCCTATCTAGTATTTGGAATTGTTTCATGTTTATCCAATACGTATCTCAATTGTTATAAACATATCATATAAATATAATATATAATTAATAATTAATATAATTTCGTTTTGACGAGTTTCAATGACAATTATATTTATATAAAAATTCTTTAATATACTCATTAAAAACTGTTAACTGATCTTTAGAACTAAAAAATAATGCGAGAAGTTTGCCTTGAGTTTTAAGTTTAAGATTATTTATAACTATCTTAATTATGTTTTATTAAAGATACAAACTGATGGTGTTTGACTTTTTTTTCAAATCAATTGGGCCGAAGAATGATTTTTATCGTTTTTGAATAGTTAAAAAGTTAAACTACCAGAGCATTACTGTTTATATTTTTGTGTTTAGTTACGACTTCTTATGTTGCCATGGCCAACAGAAAGATTTAGTTTCGGGAGTTTTCTGAGTGATCCAGATAATTTAAAAATGCTTATGTTCATTGGATATTTTAATCCGGTCTTTATTGTGCATCATAATGGTGATGCAAGTAGGATTGCGTTGTCTTATAAAAAGTGAAGTCAATTAAATTGATAGCCTATTTGTGTTATTCGCTGACAAAAAGTGTTAAAATTCTGTTTATCGTTTTTACACTCAAATATACAAATTCCTATCTATTAATCTATGTGGAAGTCGATCTTCCCTGCTGTTTGAATGTATGTTAGGATTATAATTGTAAAACGAAGAAAGCATGATGGATTAAATTTAGAGCACCGATTTAACGTGTATACCAGTGCGGAAGACACATGCCGAATTGTGAGCCATATTCAACTACGGTTTGATTGTATGTTGGTATATGCTTTCAAAAACATTTAAAATGTGATAATTCAAAAAGGCCACGACTTGTCTATTAAATTTGGTATATTTTCGAGATAACAAGTACATTTCTGTCAAATTTTAGTTTTAATCAATTGAGAAGCACGCTTTTAAAGCATATTAAATTTTTCGATACTATTAAACGCATCTCGGCCTAAATATTACTATCGGGATCACTGTTGTACGTCAATGCCATGTTATGGCTTCTCTGACATGACCAGCTTATTAGAGAGAAAGCATGAAAGTTTTGTGGTGAACACTCCTTCTTAGAAATAAAAGGTATTTTTCTCTAATGGAAACTGCTGCTCTTGAAACGTGCCGCTTAAATCATTTACTATTCCATTTATTAAATGAATTACTTCAGTTTGACAGAAATATCCTAAAACAGAAAATTGCGACAAACTTACTGAAAGTTCTATAGAAGAAGTATTTAAAAGTGGAATAATTGTGTATTTTGCGGGAATGTTTCAGCGAAATAATTATTAGTATTTAAATGTTTCTGTTCTTTGAATACCACCGTATATAATTTTGCTGAAAATATTGAAAAAATGACCCGTTTTAAATAAGACTTCATTTAGTATTCTTTGCTTTTACAGAAATTCTCGATTAATCTATTAGGTTGTTCGGAAAGTAATTTCGTTTTTTCCTGACAAAGGATTTAATTGCATTTTTCGCACCCAATTTCATACTTAAACCGCAAAATCATTTTATGTTTTAAGAGCTGATATAGCAAGGCTTGAGTGTGAAAAAGTGCAGCTGATTCTTCGCAGTAGTTTTTGGATGGTGCCCTTTTAAATATGGAGAGCAATAAACAGCATTTTCGTCATTTTTTTCTTTTTTGCTATAAAAGGTAAAAATGCTGTTCAAGCCAGAAATAAATTAGCCAATATGTGTGGAGAAGATGTGTTAACAGTACATCAGTACCAGAACTGATTTGCAAAATTTTTCCTTCAAATGAGGAGGCCAAAAACCACCTCGATCAGTTTTTTTTACAGCAAAGACCAAAACTTTTATGAGCGTGTAATCATGTTACTACCAAAAGGTATTAGACCAGAATGGCAAAAGGTATTAGACCAGAATGGCAATTTTATAATTTAATAAATAATTTATTCATTAAACGAAAATTTCTTTTCATTTTGACACAAAAATACGAAATGACTTTCCGAACGACCCAATAAATCATTTCTTATTGTCCTTCCGAAAGATTTCAGTGTTAAACATTCACTATTTACAATAGGTAAATTTTAGACAGTAATTCTTACAAACTTTCAGACAAATGTTTTCTATCGCTAACTTAAATGAATTTTTTCAAATAGCTAATTTGTAATATTTTCAATCATGGCTTTGGGAAAAGAAAGTTTTACATAAATTTGAATAGGAAATAAAATCTTTGGAGAAGTGAATATCGCAATAAAATTTATATAATAATTTATATTTCATTTATTGTCTATAAAATAATTTTGTGGCAAACCTTTGGTCATTCAAATATGAAATTTGTATTTAAGAAAATCACGAACCTACTCGAAAATTCCAGAGTGTTTTAATTCTTCATTGCCTGTATTGAACTGTTTCAGAATTTAAATTTAATAGTAAGTTTATTTTTTACTCATAATATTTAAATCAATCAATCAATCAATAGAGGGAAAAGCAGGACTTTTCCAATCCAGAAACTATTTCGAAGGGGATACACTTTGAAACAATATATTTTTCGTGCAATCAAGCATGTTAACATCGGTTTCAAATCTTCTTTCACTACAGACATTTTATTTTCTACCAAAAGTTTGAAAATGGTGGGAACTCTTGATAAAATTATCAATGAAAAATGGTCAAAAACGAATAAAAAAACAAAACGGTTAAACGAATTGTTATTGTAAATAAATACGAAAATAATTTTCCTGTACATGTACTTAATAATATTTAATGAATACTAATATCCTGTTACTTTTACAATTCAAAAATTCTTATCATTCTTTTTCATTTCTGTATATGTGGAGAATAAGGAATGCAGGGGAAATAACTAAAAAATATTTTGAAGTTAAAAAATAATTATTTAATTAAAATATTGCATTCTAGTTAAAACACTTAATTTAAAAGCCAGCGTAAATCATTTTCAAATCCTACTTCGAATGTTATTAATTTCATAGTTAAATTTTTAATTAACTAGAGAAAATACAGAAGATATGCAGAAATACGTTATAAATTGCAAGAATTAAAAAAAATCGTTATGCGAAAAATATTTCATTAGTTTGTATTCTAAAAAAAGATTACAATACATTTTTAATTTCTTTTTCTTTCAAAAAAATGTGCGAATATGGAACTTTTAAAGTAATTAGAATCCTAATAAAGAAATTTTATTTTCAAGATTATTAAAACTAGTTTTTAAATGTACTTAATGATACGTCATTTTTCTCGCTTTGATTTTTCTGTAAAATTTTGAAGCTTTTGGACTTAATTTAGTACAGTAAATGCTAGGATTTACGGTTTCATTTAGGAAGACAAAACAAAAATAATTTAATTATTTAGATGGATTGCTGAGTTTGAGAGACAGGATAATCAAAAAATTTATTAGTTAGAATTTACTTTTAAATACTTCATCTAGTATTATTGTTAGTCGTCTGAATTACGAAAGCATTGATTCAGCTTGGGCTTTTACAGAAAAACGCTTTTTTTTTAAATTTATGAGAATAGTACTAAATAATAATATTGAAAGGATGTAACAGAAAAGTTTGAAAATTCGAAAGACGTTCACCTTTGGGATGATATTAGAAATTTAATTTAAATTTTTGATTTAAAGTGTTTAGATATTTGTAGTTCTATATTTGTTTATACAGTCAAATCATTAATGAGATTTCCCTTCCTTTTTCAGTTAACTAAGATCATACAAATAAATGTCACTACAAAATGTAGGAAGAAACTATTTCAAAAACATTTAAATTTAAGTTTTGAAAGTTGCTATCTAATTTCTCAAAATTAAAATGTTTCTTTTAGAAATATTTGTAAAATATTTCGTAGTATATTTCTTGACTTCTTATTACAGAATATGAGTTTTTAACGATGCCAATTTCTTTGCATGTAGATTTATACATCATTTAACTCGTTGACGAGATAACTCGTAGATTCCGTTCTTTTCTACGGCCAAACCATCTGTTATTAAATGACACCTTTATTACAGTTAAAAGATAGCAAAGAACGGTCATCTAATTAGATAGATGGTCCTGATAAAAGGCGAAGGTAGTGCCGTGAACGCGTTAATATTTTTTGTTTTATAAGTTGATTTTGCAAGCGATAAAGCGATTAAGTCATCATTGCTAGAAGCTTTACAAAATGTCAACATCGTATGTGGAAAGAATTCTGTTTTTCAAAGTATGTTCTAAGACATTGCTGATGAGAGGTTAACTTTCTATTTGTAGGGATAATTCTTTCTAGTTCCAAGAAATGGCTTCTTAAATTCAACTTAAACGCAGGATGTCATTCATTTTGACTGCTTCCGAGCTCATTCTTAATTCTTAATTTTTTTGCCTTGTTTCCATTATTTATTTAGACCTTGTCACTATTTAGTTCCACCTCGTTACAGTTTTAAAAAAAATTCTTAAGAATAAATTTGCCGGTACACTTTATATATTTAGTAGCTTTTGTTAGATGTGCTGTTTCATAGAGATCGGATGTCATTTTTCGGTTACTTATTTCATTTACTTAGCTATATTTTTTTTCATGCTGTCGAATTCCGAAAGGAATAATTGCTTTATAGTGCAGTGCTTATGGATAACTATCTATTGAAACTCTCAAATGTTTCGTTATTGGGAAATTTTTGCTCAATTGTTGCTTATTGAAGTTTGTTATTGTTGCGTTACATTTTCGTGTTAAATTTTTTTTTAAAGAAACTATCTATTTTATGTATTATTGTCGCGTAAAATTGTTTTAATTAAATAACACATCTCGAACAGATGATTCTGTAAATTAAGTAGTATTTCATTTTCTAGATGGTTATAAAAAATAAAGTAGCATTTTCACAGAAATAAACTTTTTTTATCCTATCTGTCAATTTTTCGCTACGATTAAAGACTCATGGGTTTAAAATCTCCTTTTACCTAAGATCATCATTTATGTTAACTAAAGGCATTTTTATGAGACATTCTAAGATCCAAATGTATTTTTTATTAAAAATTATCTGAATCTTTGGTAATCTTGAGGTGATACATTTATCATTTTAATAGTTTTGAGTTATCCAAATAACTCGTATTATTAATTATATTGCTTGAGCGCAAGGTTGTCCATTACGAATTTTACTGACAATCGATCAAAAAAGATCGATTGTCAGTAAAATTCGTAACTGTTATCTGCTATATTCAGTTAAACAAAGGAAACTGTGAATTTGACTTCTCATAAATAACACCCTTTGAAATTCGATCTTATTAGAAAGAAAGTTTTGGAGTATGAGGAATAAACTAAAGAAAGAGAATGGATGCTCTAAAGTTGCGCCATACATTTAATTTTACTATAGCATGCTTAGCAGGAAAAATAACCAGCTGAAAGTGCATTTTACTTGTTCCAATCCATTAAGCAAATTGCCATGCTTAATCCTTTAAGCACATTTGCCATCAGGAAGTTGGGATTTGTTCAAATTTGTTTCATTTTTTTGGAGTACTAATTGCTTTAAATTATTTCTGTATTATGTGGAACTTTAATATAAGGAATAATATAAAATAAATGGATTCTTGGATAAAAATCTAGTGTTTTTTATGCGTCAGAAATTAAATGCGTTCCAATTACAAAATGTTTTTAAAAATCAATAGTGCCAAAGATTTATAACCGATTGTTAATTAATTTGAGGTTTAATATTAAATCTTTTACATAACAATATCCAATGCTCATGAATTAAATATTTATTTCTTTATTAATGTTGCCAAAATATAATTCTCAAATGGAATTGCATTTTTTTAAACTTAAAAAAAATCAATTACCGAGTGCTTAAATTGTTTTAATTCAAAATGAGAAGGGTAAAATGCATTAAATTTTCAATTTCTGTTTGGTATTGACAGTGGAATGATTTTCTCCTGTAATTTATAACAACTTTTTCGCAAAGTTAACTGAGGAATAATTACCTTATTTAAGGAAACTGCGAATTTTTATTTCCTATAATTATACGCATATTTTAATTTATGTATTATACTTGCTTTTATAATATTGCCACTATATTTCCTTCGTAAATTAGGAGATGATTTAAACTTTTGTTGTTAAGGCCAGTATAAAATGCTTAAGAATTTTTTTACATGAATAAAATTTTTGCATCATTTTTTATAGTAACTGAGATTCAGAAAATCAATAATATAATGAAGGTTCAATAATGAAGTGTTTTTAAATTTTTTAGTGCCAGTTTAAATTTTAATATCCCATACATAAATCTGTTTCAAAAAAATTTCGTCTTTCTAAAATTATAAACAATTCGAAGATACAAAAAGACCCTTTTAATGCTTTTAATTTTGCAGAGAAATAGAAAAGCTGGCTTTTATATATGTGAAAATAAAGGTGTACCTGGAACCATAAAATCTCATCTTTCGTTTCAATTGAGATGTAGTATAGAAAGACTAATACTAAGGCAATCTAATAGTCAATCGGTTTACGGATATATTTCTGAATTGAACAGGAAAGTGAAAAAGCAAGAATTGTTTGCAATTTATTGATACATGATTTGTATCGGCCCATTTCCTGAGAAACATAAGTGGTACTAGTTCTGTAATAATAGCACAACTTTCATTTTCTAATACTTTAGTTATAAATGGTTGATTACACTAAAAGCACAATTAATTGTTATCATGCACGTGTCTACCATTAAATAATCTCTCTACTTTTTTATTAGTTTAGCTCAAGATTTATAAACGAAAAGAATATTTCTGCCTTTGTCTACATTAAAAGAAGACTCCATATTAAATATATATATGTTGCAACATCACATTTAAGCAAAATTTATATTTAATTTTTACAAACTTCGCACTTCAAAACGACCTTCGAGAATTAGGATTTGTGACAATCAAACTGTGTATAAATAGATGTATACCTCATTCAAAATGTCGAAAGGCTTATTTTCGTTTTTTTTTTTTTGTTGTTACTGTGAGTTAAAATGCTTTAAACGAAATTTTGGAAAACATGGAAATTCTTTAGTAGAATTTCACTGCAGAAAACTTAATTATAATAGATAGCAAATTTCGTATGGTTATATTCTGTGCATCGAAGTTTTGCATTACTGTAACAGTTGTAACAAAAAAAAACTTTCTATGCAACATAAAGCGTTAGTAAATACACCACAATAACTTAAAATGGATGAAAATGTTTTGGCATCACATCGAAATGGCGTTGGTTAGAGCCGAATTGTTAACGCCACTATGCCGTGGAATATCATAAGCTATCTACAGAATCAATATAAAAAACTTTATCAAGCACTAAACTGAACCATATTATGTCTATAAAATACATGTAAGTGTTGTCAGTGGCGTAGGGAGGGTAAAAGGTACCCCGGGAAATACCTTTATCTTTTCGCCCCTTCCTCCTCATCGTATTTGCCTTAATCTATTTATCCACAAGAGTAATAATCTACACAGAGCATAAGTTACATTAATTATTACCAGATATAAAATACGCTCTCAAAGAAATATCAACAACGATAAAACATTCCACGAGTTTATTACAAAAAATACACTAGAATTCGAAAGCGATTGATGAAGTAGTTCGGCGAAATATTTTGGTTTGTTTATCTTTTGTACGTTTAGTCTTTTCTTTTGCCTAATCTTTATATAAAATTTATAAAATCATTAATAAAAGATGTAGAAAGAGCCGTCGTGCAGTAATGCCCGAAAATACATGCCAGCTAGACACGCCTGATAATAAGGTTCGAAACATATTCAGATTTGTGATGTAAATGACTTACGAAACATAAACATACAATTGTATAGTTAGTGGCAATTCTAAATGCGCCGTGTAATGAAAAGCTGCACAGTGCTTCATTTACGCTCTGCAAAATGTTTTTGCATATGATCTATATTTAGTCAGAAGTTCAGAAAAAAATCGTTTTTTTCTCTTGGATTGCTGAAACATAGTGCAAACCATAAAAATCAGGAAAATTCCCTAAACCGCCTGCACCTTATTAATGATGATGCTGAATATGATGAAATTGCTTATGTGCCTATTTATTTTGTATCTACCATTCAATAGGCCTGATAATAGAATATATTTCGGGAGAGGAATTCTAGGTTCGAAGTTTGATGATCATAGATGTCAGTTATATGTGTCTTTTATACAAGATATCTGAACCGCTGAATTTATGTGAAAGATTCAAGATCCGATCATTGCTCTGTGACTTTTTCTCATCTGCCTATCATCCATAACTGTGAAGTTCATCTCAAATAGGCCACCTGATGATTTTTAGTGGAGTGTTAATGCCTTCATTTATAATGACGTATCTGGTACATGCACTGAGTGACGGAATTTTTTTCTGTTAATTAGCTGAATTAAGAAATGTAAAGTGTAAAAATTATTCTTAAATGTCTTGACATCTCTAGTAGCTTTTCGTTAGTAAAAAACATTGATGGATTGACAGTAAATGTCAGAAATTGGCATTTAACGAATATATTAAGCAAAGTCGTAAGCCTGATTTATTATTAGATAAACTAAGGTAAAGTATACCAAGAATTGTTGCAGTTCAGTCTAAGTTATTTTGCATGAGTGCAAAATAAAGTAATTAAAAGATCTAAATTTTTCAGTACATTACATTATCAACGAAATTCTTTCATTATATAAGAATAAATGGCTTTCAATTTAGTGAAATCATTTTTTAGGTTCTATGTTTATTATGCCTCATAATACATATAATAACTATTTTAAAATCTAATTCAAAATATGGCGGCAGTCTTTACTTGACATCGTTGCAAAGTCATTGAGATCAGTATGCAGAGACTTGTTTTCCGCTTAACACTCTCAACTCGTCCTTCTGAAAACAAGAAAGGTTTGGTTATAGAAAGGCCATTTCTTTATAATTTGGAAAAAATACCCAAGCTGCCTTAATTAAAAAAATTTCTTAACCATAATTGTGATAACAAGTCTTTCCAATTTCGATTCGGGCTTCCTTTGACAAAACCTGTTCTTGATTGGTGGAAAGATTTAATATCAGATTTTGTTCTCACGAATCAACCAGTTTTCTGATAGCTTATTAAATCTATCACTTCAATAAATCTCGGTGTGGGCATTTTTGATAGATAAAAAAATATCGAGAATATTCCAATAATTGCCAATTATTGCCCTGTCTTTCGGATGTCGCATAAGCACAACATTTGTGTTCTTAACTTCGAGTGTATCCACATCTTTATTTCGAGTTACGAACAGTTCGTCTTCTATGTAACTACAAAATTGTGATTAAATAAGGTTTAATTCAATCAATTATTTTGAAATCATGAAACCAAAGAACATCTTAAACTGTTTTCTTCATCGGTGACGTATTGATATGAATATTTCTACATTATCTGTTGGAGATTAGTTTAAAGTCGATTGTAATTTTCCTCACACGTGACTAAAAAGTAGAAGTTTCTTAAAATAATTTTTCTCACTACACACCACTTTTTTAAAATGGACTGAAAATAATAAAATTGTGATTGTAAATTTTTGAAACTCACAATCACAAATTTTCACGACAGTTTAGGAATTAGTCAAGCAATATTTGAAATTTTAATTAACCAATACTATTAAACAATTACAAACAGAAAGTCAACATTTCTCTAACGCTTGCACTCAAGGGAATCCCACACCAACTGAAGACATCTAGAAATCTAGTTCGTTTTCAGTTGTGAGAAGTTGCCAGTCATTGTTCGCCAAGTCGCCAAATGTAGAGCTCGGTTATTTTATTTGGCAAGGCATTAATGTGGGATCACACGAGGCAAATTATTGCACGCAGTAGATCACATCTACCTCCTAAAAATCACGTGACCACAACAGGACAATGGCAAAAATTGTCCACGTTGTCTCAACTGATGGCAGTGCTTGGACAACAGCAGAGAGGCAACGATTGCTGGCCATAATAAGTCTCGTGTGAACTCACCTTCACAGTGCTGGTGATTGTAAAGAATTCTTGCTGCAACAGTCTGTGTGAATGCACGAGGCAGATACAGTCGTCACCCCTTCCCCCTCTGCGCCACTGACTTTAGAATATATTGTTCGAATATAATTTGTACGCAATAAACATTCATCGCACTTCATTTGCCAAATGGAGAAACTAGGACGGAAACAATGGCATGTCGAACACTGTGGGATTCGTTCCTGGTCACGAGGAATGTCGTGAAGAATGAATCCTTCGAAATGCGCGAAGGATGACAGCGATGGGGCGGTGCCAGAAGTCGAACCGAGATGTTGATCAGAAGGGCGGACTCTTTCAGCATTGTACATGTACAGTTCAGTGACTGCATTAAAAATTCACCTTTGCATATGTATATTTCGAATACAATTTCATTATAAGTATTTACTGTGCTTAAGTATACTAATAACAATGCTATGTTTTTCCAGAGTAGTAATAGCATAATATTTTTGGCAATAATTTGTGAAAAGAGTTACAAAATTGTTTTTCGTAAGTAGTCCCTTATTGCATAATTACTTTAGGTAAATTTAGTATTTCAGTGGCTAAAATCTTTCTAAATCGAATGAGGTAAGTGAAATCAGGATTTCTTCAACTTCATTGTTATTCTCCTTTCACTTAAGTTAATTAAAAGTAAAAATTCTATGAAATAATGTAAAAGTTTAATTAAATTTAAATTGATAAACTTTATTAAAATTGAGATACTTTTATAAATAGTTTATTAATGTTTTGTTTTATTTTTAATTTTTCTTATTTGATATTGCGATGATAGCCTTGCATGATATTGACATACAATAGTTACGAAATGTTAAAATTTGGCATGAGTAAAGCATGTTTACCTAATTTATCGCGTTATCCATAACGAATTAACCGGTGATTAATCTCTGGCATGTAATTAATATTATCCAAAAATCAAATTTTCAATTTAGACACGCTTTTCTCAACCAATTAAAACAAAAAAATTGACACAAAACTGCTTTTGTAGTCACTATTCCATTATCAGAATTGATCGATTTTAAGTCATTGCATTTTTCAATTATCGCGTTTATATCTAAAAGTACAGATCGATAGACATTCTACACATGGTTAGTTTTGTCTTGAACTTTGTCAGGTGTCAACACTAAGTATGGATGTTAAATGTTAATTCTGAATGTCGAATCTTATCTATCTAGTTCTCTACATTTTGTAGCTATTGTGTTAAGTTGTATTCGAACATTTGGACAAATAGACTTCCTCTGAACTGATTTTACTCGAAAATTAATAGAAATTTGAAATCTGCAAATTTGATGTAAAGACCATATATTAGTTTTCAACCATCTAACTCAAACTGCTTTTTAATTAGCTTTGTCACAGACAGACAAATATTTTTAAAAGCGTGTTTTACGAATTCAAAGTTTTCTTTGTTATTTCTCGTAGTTCAGACTTTTCCCAAAACAGTTTATCTTTTCTACGGAAAGGAAGGCCTGGCCTATCATCCAGGGTCACAAATTTTTAAGCAAAAATTTGTCTTTAGTTTCAATTTTCTCAAAACTTTAATTTTTATAAAAACTCTCAACCATTAACATGATATCCTCAAAACTAATAGAGATATATACGTCGAAATTTCACCGTATGTGTTAATTAATATGGGCAATGAAATGAACCGAAAGTTCTATTGTTGGAGAAATACCTTTCCATTTGAAGGTGTTTTTAGAAATTTGAAGTTGTGAATTTATGGAAAAAAATGCATATATGTGCATATTTTTGCCCATAACTTCTTTGCATCTCATTATTTTTCTCAGTTTTTGGTTCCATTCATCATTGTATTCTATTACTTGTGTGGAGAAAAAAATTAGGATGGCTGCATTGCCATTTTGTGTAGTGTTGACCGTTTTGGTTAAATTTCATTAAAATGTGCCGCACATTTTCCAACTTCTCAAAATATTATATTTTCAAATAATTATTTTTGTATTTATAGTGTTTATTTATGGTTTTTAAATGTATTGTCAAAAATTGATAGTTTCTAAAAAAATCCAATTTCAAAATTTTTCTATCGAACGTAGCCGATTACCTTAATATCAATACTTGCCTCGATACTATCACATCTTTAACTGTTTCAGAGCACTCCGTAAAGTCTTATGGATTATAAAATTCTTTGAAGCGACTGCTTCTCTTCGTTTATGCAAAATAATGAATTATATAAATATTATACAAAATAATGTATTATATAAATAGCTCATCGATATATTTTTTTTATTCTTGCAGTGTTTACCAACAAGCGTCCTCACCAATGTTTAAGCAAATTAACTTGAGATTAACTTATTAGCAGTCACTGCTCCCTGTTTATAAGACTTTATACTTAAACTGCATAGAGTAATGTCCAACATTGATTTAAAATCGATTTCATTATTAATCTCTACTGCCAATGAGCTAGTTCATATCAGACTGTAGAGTCATTCTAAAGCGTTAAAGTGTTGTATATTTTTGATTTATTGAAAATTATTTGATCAATGTAATGATAATTAACATAACGATGATATGAGCCGTCTATTTGGAAAATGGGGAAATATTTAAAGGTTTCAATGAATTTAAAAACATTGGTAACTATTAATAGATATATTTTTCGTATTTTGTGGTACCAGATAAAGTAAATACAATAGTGTTTGCTGTGCTGACTAAAAAAAACAAGAATTCTTTTATAACTAAATGGACTTGCCTCACTTTTAAAATTAATGAATTATTGTAATCATTCATTTAATTGCGAAATATTTCAGTTGCATCAGCATTTTTTTAATAATAAAAACAAAATACTATTCAAATTTCTATAAATTGTTATTCATTTGATAAAAAGGGAAACAAAACCATGAATATTCTAGTAGAAAATATGACATAGCAAAACAATTCAGTTTTATTAAGAACTAGCTGGTACCCGGAGCGTTGCTACCGCAGATGAAATAATCTTAGAAACATCGTATGGATCTAAAATAGTTATCTTGTTTAATTAGGAATAATAGGAAGAATGATATTTATTTTCTTGTCGACAATGAATATATTCATTAAAATTGAAGGATATATAAAAAAGAAGAATAAATAATATTTATTTTATTATTTTACATTCGTATTCGAGTGCTTAGAGTAGAAACTATTTTTTTCGCCGTCTACAGCAATAACAAATTTAGGGGCTTCCGATACGTGAACATCCAGCATACAACTGCCAATATGGAATACATGGATTTTCTAGGTTCAATCCTCACACTTGAAGAGATAAAATAAGAAAATAATTCGGTAAAAATGAATTTCCTGACAAAAAAATTTGATCAATTATATTCATATCATTGTCACTGAACTAAACAATCGGTGTTGGACGTAAATATATTATTATCGAAACTCAAAATTAAGGTTTACTTTTTATTTATGAAATACTGCAAAGCTACTGATTTTTAATACCAAACATAAACAGAAATTCCCTTAAATATCAGACATGATATCAAACGGTCACATTTGCTTCATCATACAGCAACCAGAGCTGAATTTTGTCGTAATATATTTGGTCAAACGTAATTTCAATATCTAAGATGGACTTGAACCATTTTCAAAATAAACAGATTTTCAATTCTGTTAATAGCTAAAACTTCCGTCTGAAAAATACTACAATTTGAGTTTTTTTATTTTAAATTTTTTTGCGCATAAAAAGACCATGACAAGTTTTATCTGTAACTATCATTAACTCCATTTTTTTTTCAAAAATTGACTTGCCCAATTTCAAAATAAACGGCTCATTATAACAGTGATTTGCAATAATTATGTATAACAGTGATTTGCAATAATTATGTATAACAATGTTTTTCGTAAATAAGCATTGCTAATAAAATAACTGTTTTTTTTTTCATTCTAAATGTGAAACTTTGGAGACCTATGTGCTGGAAGTTGGATGTTCTGTTGTCGACTGAGAACTGCCAAGTTAACCAACATTTACCTAGGAAAGATGATTCCAAACTTTAAGCGTTTCCTCAAGATGGAAGTTATCCGGCATCACTAATTTCCTTAAGGTAATTATAATACAAATTACTTGTTGATATCGCTTTTATCCTTAACTTTCGTTTTGATTGTTTATTGGATAAATATACAAATATTCTTCTACGAATGAAATAAAAATAGCTGTAAGGCAAAGACGTTTCATATGCTGTTTAATTTTTTTCCCTTTAGTTTTGCAATTTTAAATCGTTGCTATTTTATAAATGTCTCGTAAAATTTAAATTCTCGTATTTATAAATGTCTCGTAAAACTTAAATTCCTTAATGTGTGAAAAAATGATTTCTTTTCATACAATATAGTAAACATATTCATATTAAACTTCAAAAGTTTTTAAATTTTCGTAGTTTTGCTTAGTAAAATGAGTACAGGTGGTTATCAAAATAATGGAAATATCCGTGAATAAAAGTGAAATTTAAGAATCCTTTTTCTAAGCATTAAGACATAAACCTGGTCAACAGGTTTTTTTTTCAATCTGAAAAATATGTCCTTTTGGTATGATCTTTATTGAAGCTGTATGCTTTTTGGAGTTTCGTTCGAAACATCAAATGCCAGACCTCACAGCCTTTCAAAGTGATCAAATTGTAGGAGACCGATTATCTGGAGCAATTCTGACCGAAATACTTCAGGTTTTAATCGTTTCTGTAGACTTGCGGTATCTGAAGTCGTGACAGCTTACACATAGCGTGGCAAAACAAGCTCGTTACAGCAAAAAAGTGAATGGAAGGAGATTTACGGGTATTGAAGCGGGTTGTGATGTCTAAAAAGAAAACTCATTCAAAGTGACTGCAAAGCTCAGTCAGCATCTTCCACCGAAAAACCGTCGTGTGAATGGGGATCTCTTTCAGGTTAAATCCGTCAGGCCAAACGCCCTCCCGCTAGTGTGGTGTGGAAAGGGAGACACCAGTTCAGGTGTCTTTCTCGTGATCTGACCATGATTCAAAATGACGAGGTCCGTCCCAAAATAGGCCTAGTGTTGCTTTACAACTGGTTACTTGCTTTACAATTACTTAATAACTATACTCAGTCAGCTTCTAAATTCTTCAGAGTCAATTATTAGGCAGAACGTTCCTAAACAGGACATTTGTGGCAGTATAGCAAGCCACTTGTCAAATATGCCATAACCATCAAATCTGTTTGGTTGATAATCGTAGCATAGTTATATGTTCAGGAGAATCATCTTTTATGTTTGCAAAATAACTCATAAGTTAACTCCCTTTAATTAAAAGAAAATATTATGTATTATTTACCTTTTTTTTCTGCCACTGATCCGTTCTTTCCCTTTAAACACTCATTAAGATATTTGTAAAAAGTTTCTTGTGGTTTATTATTATTATTATTATTATTATTGATTACCAAAATACTGTCCATATTTGAGAGTATTTGATCAAATTTATAGTTTCATCATGGAAGCTATATAAAATGAATGTATAAATTATATTCAAAAAGTTCTATAAAAGAAATTTTTTAGAAATACAGCATGATAAATAACTTAAAAAATTCGATGTTTTTGCCTAACATCTGTCTTTTAGCATATTCTCTTAATTAAATAATTTTGTAAGAACTACAACGACGACCAGGAATTCAAATTTACCTACCTCTAAATACAACTCTACTCGTGCAAAACAAAAAATTTGCTATAGTTCAATATATATAAAATATAGAATGCAGAAAAAATACTATGATATTGTTTCTTAAGAAAGCTGAGGAAAATATTGTGTAAATATATGTGCAAATTTTCTAATTTATGCGAGATATGAAAAATGGACTACTTAAATTAAACATTAGGTTTCTCAAGTATTTATTTTTCAATGTATATCCAGAATTTAAAAAACGATTTTCATTAAAAAAACCCATCTAGAATGAGAGCTCCCCTATCTTCATTTTCAAACACGAGTTATTATCAAGTACTTTTTCCTTCGAAGTTATTGCAAGCTAATATTCCTCCCTCTCAAAAAAAGTTTTATCCTATAATCTATATGGAATATTTTTTCTTAACTCCTTCGTACAAAATCATGAGTCCGAATCGAGCATCAAATGACTAAAATTTTAATCTACAATGAAGTGAAAGTATTAAATGCAGAAATCACTTGAAAACGCATCATTACCTCAATTCTCTTTATTATTTTAGAGATTAAAATAATGACTGTTTCAAATAAGATGAGGCATCTAATTAACAATTTATGTAGATTCGTAAGACAAAGGGTTAATGCATTATACATAGAAATTGCTCATTGAATTTTCAATCATCGTTTTATCAAAATAATTTTTATATCGTTTTTTAAAAATGGAGAAGCATCAGAAATTATATAGTTTTGCTGCGAAGACTAACTAAAAGAAAAGAAAGTAGAAAAAATATTGTTCCTGATTTTATAGTTACAAAAGTGAATGTAGAATCTGAAGAAGTTGGATAGTAATTTATTTAGGGCATACTTGGATAAGCACTTTTAGTGTAGCTAAAGAGCTATCATACTATATAATTTAATATTATCGCCCTTTGCAATCGGTAGTATTTCATTAGTGTAATAACTGCAACCTGCAAATTAGATTTAAAAAAAGCTATTTTAATGTTAAATAAACCTAGTGATTTATAATGAATTCATATAATTTGGCTACGGCAGAATAACTCTTCTTAACATGCATATTGCATAAGAATGTTAAAAGAAAAGTGTATTTTATGAAATTTAGATTCATAATGAACTAGATTTTAGTCAGATTTCTGGCATAAAATCAATTTACTTTTTTTATATTAGAAGTAACAATCAGACGAATGAAATGAAGAGTATTTTAGAACTATTATTATTCATTGAATTCTGAATTAGAGAAAGCAATTCTACCTCCCTATTCATGCTTAATATAAAAGCTTCGATTTCCTCAACAATTACGCAAGCAGGTAATCGAAATATTCGATGGAAGCATTTTTTTTCGCAATCTGTTGATGTCTTGGCAGAAAGACAATATCAGTCTGCAAAAATGCGACGTCTAACTCATTTGTCACTTTGTCGATTATTCTGCCAAAAGTAATGCAGATTATAAATTTGATTATCGACATTTTAGTCAAAAGCTTGAAAATCTTTGAATTTATCTTCTTCGGTATTCATCGGTATGCAGCAAGTAGTTGCCGATAGGGGAGAAATGTTCCTTTGGCTTTCTGCTAATGCCGCCTCTGCCGGTATATAATCGTGATTCTCTTTTCAACAGTCAGTCATGGTGGTGGGTCTATTTTATGTGCAGACATTCCATGACTTCCTAACACCCTTATTCTGATTGGTTACAGGAAAAATCAGTAAGGAGAAGTACAGAGAAATTTTGCTGATCAAAATCCTTTTGTGACTGACAAGAACTCAATAGTTTTAATATAGTTCGTTATCTGTCGTGTCATCTTTGGCGATGCGTCAATGGTATCCGAAAATCGAATTTGTTATTCAGACCTCTCCTATAGAAGGTAGAATTTTCCAGGATGATAGTGCTCCTTCATGCAAGGGAACTAACTGTCCAATCTTGGTTTAAGTGAAAACGAGAATGGAACTGAACATCTATCCTGGCCCTTCGACGCAGTATAGGAATAATTATTATCTATCTTGGATTGTTCAAGCCGGAATCGATATTTTACACCGGATTTCTCCTTAGGTTTTTGCTATATCTCCATGAAGAATAATATAATAATAATCCTTTAAACGATATTATATAAATGTCACGTTTCCAGTGCTTGTTGAAGCTTCTTCTTCAATGGGCTGTGAATGGAACATTTCCTCCAAGTCGGTTTCAGTCAGATCTTCATTTTGCGATTCAAGTAATTCATTCCTGAATATCACTTGATTCTATCTGTTCGAATCCATCTCGTCCTATTCCATTCGCGATTTTAGCTATGTTTTCAGTTTGCACTTAACAACATACTTCAAACTAAGAACTATTTTACTTTTTTTATTAATCCATTTGACGGCATTTACAAAGGATATTGGGTTGGATACCTCCTGGAATCCTTTTATTATGATGTATGTACTTATTAGATCCGCGAATAAAGAAATTTTTAGCCGCGAATATAGGAATTGGGTCGCATTTTTCAAATCCGCGAATAGTGAAAGCGTGAATAAGGAGCTTTTACTGCATATGAATGAATGAATGAGTGTGTGTGTGTGTGTGTGTGTTAGTGCTCTGATCATATGATCTAGATGATATTACCATATGATCTAGAGATACCGCATTTGGTATGCACATATTTACATTGGAGGATGAAAAAGTATGCCTAGATGGTTTTTTTTGAAATTTAAATTAATTAAAAGATTAAACCAACGTTAGAAATTTTTATTCGTTATCCTCTGAAAATATTGCAGCAGATAACTGTTTTGTAAATCTTCTTAAAAATGACTTATTTTTATTGATAACAATGTTTTAATATATAAATTCAACTACTATTTTTAATAAATTTTTGTAAAAAAAAAAAATTCTAACCACATTTCTCAACAATTTATTACAAAATGAAAGTAGAATTTAACCTGGAAGAGCACGTTAAGAGTGACTTAATAATTAAAGCGAGGGAGGCAAGTGTGATGTTAAACATGTGTTTAAATAGAAGCGTAATGTCATGAGACAGATATAAAATGTGATATTTTCCGCATAATTTCATAGCTGATTACGAATCAGTGAGATATATAGCGTATGGAGTAAACAATCAGGAGGCTTCTATAATAAGGAGCAACGTGAATATCGAAGTTTAAATATGTATGTTTGAGAAGTTTATAGAGAGCAAGGCAAACAAGTATTTAATTGAAAATTTTTGAACGCAGTATTCCTGGCTTACCAGGGGCCGCGGTGGCCTGGTGGTAAGGTCTCGGCCTCGGAACCGAAGGGTTTCAGGTTCGAGACTCGATTCCACCGAAGATCCGTCGTGTGAGGGGGTCTCTTGCACGTTAAATCTGTCAGGCAAAAGTCTTCCCACTGGTGTGGCGTGGCGTGGTGTGGAGAGGGGGGTGCCACTTCTGCTGTCGTCCTCGTCATCTGACCGTGGTTCAAAATTACGAGGTCCGTCCCAAAATAGCCCTCGTGTTGCTTTAAACGGGACGTTAATATAATATAACTAACTGAACCTGGCTTACCAGCTAGTCGCAAAAGGCGGCTAGATCTACAATAAAGCTCTATGTGTGTGTGTCTTGGCCCTCTACTGCCCAGATTGTTGCACCTACAGCTACAAAATTTGGCATATATATAGTTTGGGAGACGAGAATGTGAACCTCGGAGCCCCTTTTTCGAATTTTTAATTAGAATTTGAATTAATTAAAATTAAAGCGAAATTTCGATGATTTTCCGCTATAACTTCCGAAAATATTATATCACAAAGATGATTTTTACATCAAATTAAAGATAAAAAAATTATAGCTTTCTAATAGTATCAGTATTTTAACATATAACTTAAATATCTAAAAGAAATATTTTAACCATATTTTTAACAAATATATGTCGGACAAAACAATAAAATTTTACAACAAACGAAAAATGATAAACGAGTAATGGAAGAAAAAATAGCTTTCATTAAAGTGTTGCAATCATATGTACAAAAAAAAATTAGAATTTTTTTATTAATTATAAAGCAAATTAAATATAAAAAAGTAACTTTCAGCACATGACTGGATGAAATTAAATAAATATTAATTTTGATATTTTATAACGAAATAAATGCAAAGCAAAGGTTTCTGTGATCGTTTGTGATACCTATATCATTAATTCAATAAATCATCTCTTTTTACGGTATCCGTGATTGGATTTATACAGAATACACATTCAAACTTAGAGGCCCAATGGCTAATTTGTAAATTATTAGTAATATGCATACATATTGTTTAGGTTAATTTGGTCTAAATGTAATAAATAATTACATTTTATACAGCTTGAATCAAACAATGCATTGATGAATAATGAGTTTCATAGTTTGCTCCTCGAGCGATATTTTGCAAAATATTGTTACTAATATTTTAAACAAAAGTTGTTTCATCAATCAATCAATCTTTAAAACTTATTGATTCAAAAAAAAAAATGAAAGAATAGTATTATAAAAACGTGTTTTTTTTTAGATCTTTCCGTCCACCATCTTAAAGAAAATAACAATTTCAGACCAATCAATGTCCGGAATTAGTCTAAATCGGATAATCAAATCAATATACGTTTCCGTATATGAATGAATGAATGTGTGTGTGTGTGTGTGTGTGTGTGTTAGGACATTACGCACCTGACCTTATGATTTAGAGTTAAGGCAATTGGTATGTACATATTTACTTCGGAGTATGAAAAAAGTATTTCTAGACGGAGGTTTTTTGTAACTTAAATCAATTAAAAATTAAACCAACATTTGGAATTTTTCTGCTATAATTTCCAAAACTATTACAAAATAAAAACTGTTTTTAAAATCCTCTAACTTTTTTTCATTTGAGATTCTTTCATTGATAATGTTTTAATCTCTAATCAATTTTTTAAATATTGTATCTATATTTTCCAGCTATTAATTTCTCACAAATGAAAGTAGAATTTAACTTCTAAGCGCACGTGAAAAGTATACCAGTTGATAAAAACTCAACCGGAAGAATTAAATTAACTGTTTTTGCAAATTAAACCGAGGAAAGTGTGATGCTCAGCAAGTGCTGAAATGGTACCGCAATATTATGGAAAAATATGTTGTGATATTTTCCACATAATTCCATAACAGCTGATTGCAGTCGTATGAACAATATATATACTAGTTCGGAATTAAATAATATGTTACAAAAACTATAAGAAATAGCATCAAATGGGAAGGACAAAAAGCAAAGACATTAAAAAATGACACTACTTTCTGTTTACAGCATAGTCGTTCAAAAGCTACCTTTGCGGTTTTCAGAAATGAATTGCATAATATTTCCTGAATTCACACAAAGTTTTATACAGCTGGTAATTTGTAATTCTTTTGGTTAAAATTGCTTTTTCAAATAAATTTAAAAATTGTTTATTTTAAATAGGGATATAATAAATATAAAAACGAACAACATTAAAAAATAATAACTGAGATTTTCCATCCATTGGCATTTTCGCGGTCTAACACAACAAGCCATTTTTTTCCATCACAGAGAAACAATCTTTAAAATAAAATTAGTTCTAAAGACTTTTTTAAAGCATTTAAGCATTAAGGCTGATAATCAAATGAATATGCGTTTGCGTATTTGAATGAGTGTGTGCGTTAGTAACCTACATACCATATCATGTGATCTAGAACTACTGCACTTGGTATGTACATATTTACTTTGGAGGATAAAAAAAAGTATACCTAGACGTAGTTTTTTTGAAAATTCAATTACTTAAAAATTAACATTGTTAAATTTCCTGCGAAAATTTCTGAAAATATTGCAGCACAAAATTGTTTTTAAATCTTCTTAAAAATGATTTTTTTTGCATTGATAGTAATGTTTTAACCTAAAAAATTAAGTTTCTATAATTAATGAATTTTTTAAAAAATACGTGAACTATATTTACCAACAATTTCTCACCTAATGAACGTAGAATTTAACCTGCAAGCGCACGTTATGAGTGTACCAGTGCATTGTCGTCACTTTGACAAACACTCAAATGGAATGATTAAATTAATTCTTATTGCAAATTAAACCGAGGAAAGTGTGATGTTCAGCACGTGTTGAAATGATAGCGTGATATTATGGAATAAATATAAGACATGATATTTTCCACATAATTCCACAACAGCTGATGGCAATTCAGAGATATATAGTACAATGAACAAATAATCGTAAGTCTTCTATAATAATATTAGTTTCGTAGTAATCGAAGTTTGAAATTCAAATATATTTGACTGGTAAGTTACAAAGAGAGCAAGGTTTGTAAGTATTTAATTGAAAATTTTAGAACGCGTTCATCATGGCGAACCAGCTGGTCTCCAAAAGTGGCTAGTATTGAATAAATTAAAAACTTATTTTAAATATTGGCACAGTCCCGTTCCTAACAATGAAAAATAAAAATTAAAATGTAGTGTGAATTCCTTTTCATTAACTATTCCGTTTAGTTAAAAGTGTTATAAATCTTAGCACTATATTAAAAATTGGCGATTTATTTAAATTGTTATACGAAAAATAATTTGTAACGAAAATTGTATTTCATTGTTAACATTTTTCAAAATATTGATCTTTTTCTGCTATAGTCATACCCCCCCGAGTTAAGCAACATATTAATTATTTAAATTCAAATTTGAGTAGTGTATCTTGTAAATTTTGAAAACATTAGAAGCCTCTATTTGTATGTTTGGCGCAAAGAAAAAAAAATTTGATTTGCGCATCGTATCTATTATTGACATAAAATATAGTATATGATTGCATTAATCATATGTATTTAATATTTTAATATACATTCACATTTTCTTCTAAAAATTTTAAAATTTTTATATTTTACTTCCCAACATTATTTTGAATGAAGACGATATTCGACCCCGCATTACAATTTTAGGTATTTAAAACTGTACTTACTGTTTCTAAACTGTGCATTAATTTTAAAGGTTATTTTTGAATATGAAATTCTTTGATTGCATACATGAATCTTCCTTTAAAATGATACTATAGACTATAAATAAGGTATTACCATTATATAAAATGTATAGGAAGCTTAAAATCCAATTTTTTTAATAAGCAATCAAATTTACCAACAGTATTTGAAATGTTTAAATTAATGTAAATAGCATCCCGTGGATAATTTTTTTATCGTTGAAAATATAATTTCTTCCGTAACAATGTCAGATTCAAGTCGCATAGCTAACGATGTACAGGAAGCATTACTAAATTTAATCAGAGGCTGTTAAAAATAATTCTGATGACTTATTTGCCTTTTTAATTGTATAAAGCTATTTGCATTATTTTGAACCAATATAAGAAGAATAAGATATAATAAAATCATAGAGCACCGGACTTCATAGATCTTGTCTATATTAACTTGCCTAATTTCCCCAGACCAATTAAATAGCAGTCACATTTAATATATCTACACTGATGAAAAAAAAATCCCAACACTAGGAAGGAGCTGTGCTAGATAAACGAAATTTGGTAGGCGTGTTTATACATCTGAAAGATGACGCCGACTCAAATTTCGAGCTACGCGCGTAAGTGTGGCGCTAGTAGTGACACTATGAGCATGCAAATGAGGTTTGCTTTAAATAAGCGCTGTAAGCTTCGTGATCGTTATTTACAGTTGAGATTTGACGTAGTGGGTTAATGTTAGTCAAGGATACCTCTGAGAAGACGAAGAAACCATTATCAACAGCTCACTGAGTTTAAACGAGGTCGTGTTGTAGGGCTACGAGAAGGTGGGTTTTCTTTCCGCGATATTGCTGAATGACTTGGCAGGAATGTATCCACTGTGCATGAGTATTGGCGGCAGTGGTCAAGGGAAGGTACACGTAGTATTACTGAGAGGGAGGACCGACGTATTCGGCGTATGGCTGTGTCTAATCGTACTGCGTCTGCAGCTGAAATTCGAGCTGCAGTTGGCACTGCAGTGACACAATGAATTGCTACAAATCGGTTACTTCAAGACAGCTCCGAGCCAGACGCCCTGTACTGTGCTTTCCACTGACTCCAAACCACTGCGGTTTGCGACGTGAGGGGTGTTAAGCTAGAGCTCATTGGAGGACGGAGTAGAGATCTGTTGTGTTTTCTGATGAAAGCCGGTTCTGCCTAGGTCGCAGTGATAGCCGTTTGTTGGTTAGAAGGAGGCCAGGTGAACGCCTGCTAGCGACCTGTATGGGGCCTAGACACACAGGGCTACTCCTGGAGTTAGGGTTTGGGGAGCAATTTCGTATGACAGCAGGAGCACTCTCGTTGTTATCCCACTCACCCTGATTGCAAATTTGTGCGTCAGTCTAGTTATACAACCTGTTGTGCTGCCCTTCATGAACAGAATTCAAGAGGGTGTTTTCCAACAGAATAACGCTCGCGCTCATACCGTTGTTGTAACCCAACATGCTCTACAGAGTGTCGACATGTTGCCTTGGCCTGCTAGATCACCAAATCTTTCTCCAATCGAGCACGAATGGGACATCATTGGACGACAACTCCAGCGTCATCCACAACCAGCATTAACCTTCCCTGCATTGACCGCCCAAGTGCAACAGGCATGGAACTCCATCCCACAAACTGATATCCGACCCCTGTACGACACAATGCATGCACGTTTGCATGCTTGCATTCAAAATTCTGGCGGTTACACCGGTTACTACTGTACCAACATTTCACATTTGAAATGGCTCTACCTGTGATCTTGAAACTTAAATCAATTAAATATGTTACCTAGACAAATTTATTCCTAAAATTTCATTACTGTACAATAACTTTTACTTGGTGTTGGGATTTTTTTTCCATCAATGTATAAGATACCATATAAAAAGATTCAGTTTAGTGTTTAATTTTTTCCCTTGCTTTTTATCCTTAAATAAATATACCAATGCCTAGTGTTTTTATTAATTCTTCCAAAAATGTTTAATCTTATTTCATAAAAACTAAAATAAGTTTCAATAAGGACAGTTTTTGAGTGCATGTATTTTCAGGCAACATCTGCGATCTTTTTTTCTGCTACATACCTTTGTTTTTATTTAAAATACTTAAAAATTCATATTCTGAGATTTGTTAAATCAGAAGTCTTTTAACATAGCCATGGAGATTAGCGGTGACTGCTCTGGATTTGGCTGTGGGGCACACCGATGTGAAATGCATAATTTAAGCAAATGCCAATACTCATTAAGGTTTCGTTATTACTTTTGAGGTTTCAGTGATGACGGACCTTTTTGAAATTTAAAGAACTGATTCTTTGCTTTGTGGTAGTTAGTTTTTAACTTGCCTTTAGCGTCGCTGCGACATCAGTGATGTGGCAGAGTCTAATCCATTCTTACATATGCCACTAGAGGGCGTTATGAGTGAGAGGCGGTGCAATATGCTTACTTAACATACTGCCGCCTTGAAATTGTACAATTTCGATATTCAGATACTATATATAAATTTCATATCACTTAAAATAATTCTAGCGAAGTATTACAAGAAATGAATATATACAATATACAAAAAACATTTAAACAAAAAAAATACTGAAATAATTCTTATATATACAAATTTACACAAATAAGCTAAAGTCTATATATATTATTTGCAATCATATACACTTAAATCCAATTAAATTTTTGGGAATAAACATATTTGACTAATACCTCTTTTAATAACACCATTCGAAAATCTTATTTCAACTAACTCTAATTCTTCTGAACCTTTTATTAATTCTACCCAGTCTCCATTTTATATGAAGGCAAATCTGGATTTTTGATTACAACCATATAATTAAGATTTACATTATTATTAGCAAACTGCCATTTATCTCTAAGATGTAAATTATTCAAATATCTCGTTTCCAATATTTTTATATTTGTTGTACTAATTTAGTTAATTTTTGCCGTTGTACTAAATAATTCTGATTTTTCAATTAGTTGTGGTTTGTTAATTGAAGGTTATTGTACGGCCAATGAAGCGGTCAAAGCTGTATAATCATTAGGATCCGTAGATAAAGGTACAATAGGTCTACTATTTTGAATACTTTCGTTTACTGCAGTTATATTGTGAAAAGTTCTTATAATGTGAGTTTTAAAGAACCCATTGCTCTCTTTAAATGAAATTTAAAAGATTTAATTCCTGATTCCTAAAAACGTTCAAAATTGGGAGACCTTGGGAGAATAAATTTCCAATCAATACTTTCTGTAGTTAGATAATCATTGAAAGTATCATAAGGATTACTCATTAATTTTTAAAATCTTTTAATTCTAAATTTGTTCCAGTAAAATTTCCTGCCTTATCCGAGAATATACATGCTCATTTACCACGTCGGGCAAAGAAACGTTGTAAAGTTGAAATTAAAGCATTAGATGTTAAATCGTTAACTATTTCCAAATGTATGGCTTTGGTTGAAAAACAAATGAATACAGCAATATAAATCTTTTTACCTTTATACCTTTAAAAATATCTTTGCATTGACGTTTATGTTTAACTAGCTGGTAACCGGCACGTTGTTGCCGACAAAAAATATTAAGTGCAATCAATCAATAATTTAGCAATGTTTTATCGAAATAGGATGAACAGTCTATAAAATACCAACAAACATTTATTTTTGTATATTAGATTTGTGTATTCTTTTAGAATTGTAAAACTTGTGGTTCTTTCAAAATGGTAATGGGAGAAGCTATTTATTGTATCTTGATTCGTTTAATATTCGTTCAGAATTTTCCAATTTAATTTGAGAAAATGTGATTTCTTTTAAAATTGAGTAACATAGAAAATCTATTTATATCATAAAATCGTTAATATAGTTGAAAGATAATTTTTGAAAATTAAGATGGTGCAAACTTATTTGTACCACAATATTTTTGGTAGTTACTGCGAAAAATGCTAAAATTTAATTAAAGTTTAAAAACCCCAGGGTTGGTCTCAAAACTTTCTTACCTCTTGGAGTTGTTACCTCTGAGAGTGATTTGTATGACATTTGCGTACTATAGCTACGAAATATTAACCTTTAACTTCAGTTTAGCATTTCAACAGACTCTATTGTCTCCTCGGCGTATTTTTTGGAGATTAATCCTCGGCAAATAAATGCGGTTGAGATTCGAAATTTTTCATTTAATTTTAGATAATTGTATTATCTCTATAGCCCTCCCGTATCTGTAAACAATAAGCTGACCAAGTTTCATCACAATCGGGTGTACAGTTTAGGAAGGCATAGGAGGCATACTAATATTCATTTTTATTTATATAGATGGTCCACAAAAATCGATACCACGATTTAAAAATGATGAGCTAGGAATTACTCTTTCCGCTGGTAGATTTTCTAATAATTGATTACAATTTACTGCTTTACTTTTGAAGAAAACAATACATTAATTAACTATTTTTCTAGCGAAATTTCTTCCTCCAACTGGCCAAAATTCCTGTCTTACAAGATGGAGTTAATTTTGGGAACCTACATGTAAATACCTTTTGTGAAAAGTTTCCATAATTATTTTTGTAAGTGTATGATGAGCAGGTAGAAGCTTAGGATGTTTTTCATTTTGAGTTAATTTAGCCCTTTGCAAGCGGCCTCCTACACGAAGAATGTTATCCTCATCTAGAAATGGGTCTACATTTTAAATTTTACTTAGTTTATTATCGATACCTTTTGGCAAATTTTCAGTTTCCGCTGAAAATTCAGAAGATTGCACCTTGCTTACCATGAAGTTGGATGCTGCTTAATTTTCCTTTATTGTTAACTTATCTTTTTTACATTCAGAAAAACACTTCAAATTATTAATAAATCTGAAAAGATAACTTACAATTCAACGAATTTTAGTATAGCTGTTTCCCAGTTTTAGAATATCACAAATAAAACCATTAGAAATATTATATAGGAAAAACCAATTCACAAGAAGTTTTAACTTCTTTCAGAAAGTTATTATTTGTATTCAAATCTACTGCATCCATTTTGTCTGACTGTTGAAATTGTGGTCCATTGAATCAAATTTGACTGTTTATCAAATCGGCTGCTGAAGTTGACCTGGGGATTAAGTCTGCTGGTTTGTCTACAGATTTAATGACTCCAGTCATAACTGGGACACAAATTGTTAATTTTTTTAACATGATTAGAAACAAATGTATACAGTTTTTCTGGGGGGTCTTTCTATTCAAGCTAAGTTAATTGTGGAATCTGACCACATATTAGATGGGATTTAATGTCACTGGTAAAATCGTTTTTCTTCTTTTGGGGGGGGGGGGGGGGACTAAAAACAGATTTAACCATGCTCCGCCAATAAAATGCTCCCCCCCCAAATACTGATGGATGATTACTTAAAATGAGTTAAAAGAAAGGTGTAGATGCATTAAAAAACGACACATTAAAAATATTCAAGAAAAGATGATAGAGCAACTTTTAGTGACGTGTGAATAAAATTTTGGAATGGATAAAAAAACTAATACTAAACTAAATAATTAACTGCAAAATAAATAAATGCAAGAAAACAATGGTTCTGCAAAAATTATAAAGGAATATGGTGAGATATATAGCGAAATTGAATTTAAAAAACGTAACCGATGATTATTAAAAACTGGATAACCAATTAAAGCACGATGTGCACTTAAAACTGTATGACGTGTCATACATGTTGGAAGTTCACTAAATATGGCGCCAGTGGGCATGACCAATGTAGAGCCAGATTATTATCAAATGTTTACAGCTGTGATTTCTCATAATGTAAACATTTTTGAGTTACAAATTTCGATTTTTACTTTTTCTTTAGAATGTGGATGGGCACACAGGATAGAACGCTACTTATTTGAACCTGAGGCGATGGAAGGATCATGGCCATGGATGGTTAGCTCACTTTAGTACTTGTAGTTATAGATTATTTTTGGCAGATTAAGTTTAAATACGATTACTTTGGGACGTGCAACGGAAATTTGAACCATGCACTGTGGTGGAAGGCAATTCATGAGCTGACATTCTGTTCTACCATACAGTGAACCTGTGATTACATGAGTTGAGCTCCTCACACATCACATAGCAAATTTCAAATGTAGCAATGAAATTTTTCATACATACCATGGAATTACGTTAGAATTGAACATTACAATTATCATGAGATTCTAGGGATAGAAAATGTCATGCATTTTGTTTAGTTCCTACTCTCTTCTTTTCCCCTGTGAGGATTATAATGCTGTATCCATGTTAAAACGGAAACGGGATGCATTGACTTCTGACGATAAAGACCCCTAAGTACTCGAAGACAGAAGTCTGATTTCTTGCTCAAATGAAGATGATGTACACACACATTCGCTGCACAACCCCCTTTTACATCTCATAGATAGAACACACGCATCTCATAAATCGAGCACAAGGGAAAAACAATTACGCCCGAATCAACATTCCAACCCGGGAAGCCCAGATCACGGGGAAGACGCACTGCCCCTAAACCAGGACGGCAGCTATTTTGCACTGTATGTAACAGATATTATATGAAACAGACATTGTGAATATATTAATCTAAGTTCAGGAAGTCGGGAAATTAATAATATGTAATTATAATTTGTCACTCGCCAGATGAATTCTACTTTTTTTAAAGCTTTTATTATCTTATTCTGCTTTAAAGGTGGCAATAGCGAGGCAAAATGGAACGGGTGACTATATTCATGAGTGTTCAGAAAGTATGATCACCAGCAGACACGTGCTAGCTGCAGCCCAATGTTTCATCCACCATAGTGAGTAAGTGCATACCAAACGCAGAATGTTGACAAAATAAAAGAACTCAATTATACTGAAGAGTAGTTATGTGTTTAGATCTAAAGTATTGTAATCTATAGAAGTAAAATGTGCTATAGTTTATATGGCACAGAAATTTGGATAAAGTACCACTGCATATAATATATTCATCTTCCAACCATGATTCAAAATTGTGAGATTCGTTCAAAAAAGGGAACCAATGTTAATGTAATTAAATTACATGAAATCTTAATTATATTTTAAATTTTCGGTTATAAATAGTTAAAATTTGAAATCAAAATTAAAACTATGACCTTTTTTGATTGAGTGTAAATTTTTTAACATAGAATTTAGATATAAATAAAACAAAACTGATGAAAGACGTCAACCTTTTAAAAATCCACCAGCTTTCAAAGAAGCATTCATAACAAAAATGCAATACTGGTAAAGGCAGGTAAAAAATGTATATCATTAAAAGAAGTTGATGAATATTACCATTTATGCTTTATTCATTCCCTACTCGTTCTCCCGCTTGTGTGGTGTGGAGAGTGGGGTGCCAGTTCAGGTGTCGTCCTCGTCATCTGACCGTGGTTCAAAATTACGAGATCCGTCCCAAAATAGCCCTCGTGTTGCTTTAAACGGGGCGTTAATATAACTTAACTAAACAATCATTCCCTACTCGATTTCGAGATTTTAATTATCTATTGCCTTTATTTATTCAAAATCTCCTAACGAAAGCAGAATCCTGTTCTTATATAATAATAAAATCCAGTGGAAGTGATCACTACGAAACTTTATAATACAGAATGCAATACTGATCTAAGCCCCTTTCATCCTCATAAAATTATGGACCTTGTGCCTGACCACGAATATCTTATATGAATTTGGTAAAAGATAATACAGATCTTTAACTTGAGTCTAACATTTTTACTGAATATATTGTGATAGTAAATATTTCTGCCGGTTTCAGTAACCGCAGAATTTGACACGAAACAGTAGGTGTAAGATAATCCACAAATTTTAATTGGTTTTAATCTTTACGTTTATGAGTTAGTGTGTTTAAGTGTGTGTGAATTTGTAGACTGCAAGACGCTCGTTGGACGGATTTGCTTCAGAATTTAACAATGTCTAAATTTTAGATGCTAAAGCAGTGCAACAAATATTATTTTCTTTACTATTTGCAGTTTGCATTTATTGAGTTCTCTGCAACTCGAACAAACAGACACATAAATTTGCTGAAAATGCATCTCATTACAAATTTGCAAGAAATCTGGAGATTTTTGGAAATCGTGATTCTCTAGACCATATTTCAGTCTTAGGAGTTCAGTCTATTCAGAAAAACATATATAATGCCAAAAATGTCCTTATTTTAACACAAGAACTGAAATGTGAAGATTTATCAAAATCTTCACATTTCCGTTCTAGAGTAAAATGAAATCTTGGGTTTGAATTTTTGACTTTTAAAATATTTGCACAATATTTCGTAAATGAGAAAGTGCAGAAGGATATAATATTTTAAATATCAGAAATTATTATCCGCAGTTTGAATCCTGCATAAATATTTAACGTCAAGATTAACTGCTTTAAAATAATAAAATATTTCAGTCATCATTTGAATGGTACTCAATTGTTTTTCTTTTCACAGCCCTTCACTGTACATAGCAAGGATTGGACACGTTGATGAGAGATTATCTCAAGAATATAATGTTTCCCAGCTGGTTATCCACGACAATTACTCCCAAGGTTCATTTAAAGCGGATATTGCCGTCCTGACGCTAGAGAAAGATGTAGAGTTGGAAAACTTCAATCCCATTTGCTTACCTCCCAGCAGTGAATTCATAAACCTCACAGGACATTTTACTACAATTGTCGGTTGGGGACATACTACACCATGTAAACAAATGACTAATCCTATGATCGATACTTTAATAATATCTATGGAGTTTATTAGGTTTTTGTTATTCATATCCTATTAAATGATTGACATCGTTTTAAATTTAAAATTCTCAAGGAGTGATTTTGCTTGCAAGTTAAATCAAGTTTTCTTAAATGTAACAACACAAACACACACGCACACACACACAATTTTTCTTTAATTTATTTTTTTAATAATTCTAATGTAAAGTCATGCTATTTAAAACACAATCCTATGAGGTAAACATTTTTATTGACTTCCTTTCATCATTTAATTTTTTTTGAGTCAGGGGGAAGGGTTCTCAAACATGTTTTTTATTTTAAATTTCAGATAGAATAAGGGAACAAATAATAGAACAAATTTTCTTTATTTGAGGGAAAATAACATTTTAATCAGATTGATTCTGTCAAATGAATACTTGATAGATTATGCTTGTGAAATTTTACATGGACTAATATATATTTTCATAATAGGATAACAACTAAACAGTTTTAGTACTTAAATGTAAAAGGAAATAAAAGAATTTATATAAATTTTACTACGTATAAATTACATATGAATTCTTTATCTTCTAACTAGAATATCAGTAAAAATCGGTTAAAAAAATTCATTTTAGAGTATTATTTAGTCAAAGGATATTTTTGTTCATTAATGATCAATTCGAAATGAAGAATTGAATCATCATAAAATGAAACATTCTTTTTAATACTTGTACTTTTAAACTAATTGAATAAGTGATAAATAGTAGTAGAATGAATCGGACTAAAATTTTGAAATCTAAATATGTATTTTATAAATTTTTATTGGTTGAAAACACTTTTTCTAGCTTTATATCTCAAAATTGTAGGATTAGGTCAAGCAGAATTTCTAGTGTTGAGATTATGATAAAAATTTAATTTAACCTTAAATAAGGATTATTTATTAGTTTTATTGCCCAATAATATTGAAGAATTATTTTGCCAATTTTTGGCAATGAAATTCATCCTAGCTTATGCATTATTAATGTGAGAAAATCACCGAAGTACTCGTAAGTCAAACGTTTTGTACTTAGAAATAAACTCTTTTAAATATCTATTGTAACAACCAAACAAATTAAACGTGTGTAGCGTTTAATTTTCTATTTAGCCGATTATACACTTTTAATCCTTTTAAGGCTTTAAAATGAATGGAAAAATAATTTCTGTAACAATTATTTAATATGGATCTCTTTACCTTTTTTTAGAATGCCGACAAATATTTTCATTGATTCTTCTATTTAAAATTAGGCGATAAAAATTAAATTTAGGAAAACTGTTTATTCTTTTTGTTTTAAGAAAAAAAATCGATTCACTTCTAGTTTATTCATATTTTAGCTTGGACACGCTATCCAAATTTAAGAGAGAAATTGGATCTAGCAGTCATTCCAAATTCAAAATGCAATGAAACATCAAAATGGAATACATCTAATTTTAATAACACTTCCGCTCAAGATAATGACATGATTTGCACAGATCATCCAAGCGACTGCATAGTAAGTAAAAATATTTCCCTTTACGAGTAAGGTGTCTTTTTTATTTATTTATTATTTATTTTTGCTAATTTTTGCATCTTGTAACACTGGAAGAAACAAATTCCTAAGATAATAAGGGTATTAATATAAAAAAACAGATAATTTTTGGTATTCATTTAGATACCTTGAAGCAATAAGAAGTGATTGAAAATACTCTGTATTCATATTTATGACCTACATGCATGTGATATGAAACTGGTTGAAAATATTCTATATTTATTGAATCGAATAAAATTTCGAAAAACAATATTTATGCTCGAACCTGCAATACTATATGGCAGCTCTTTGTTCCCCTGTTGTTCTGTCAGTCTTTAGACTCCACATTTATGAAAATAATTTGTAATTCTGAATTAAATAAATTTTAATCTAAATCACCTATTCTTAAATGTCTGAAACGACAGTACCAGTTAAAATTACTAGGCAATTTTGTAAACACAATACAGCAAGCGTATAGAAGTCTAATCGTGATAAGTGATGCAGAAAGCGACGGGAACTGTAATTAGAAATACTGAAATAAAGGAATAAAAAACGTAACTAAAAAAATATTGCCTTTAAATTCAGTGTCTTACATCGTGGTCATTGAAAAGGTAACTGCAACTGAATATCTCAAGGGAAGTTTATCAGTTGTTGTTAACATTTGAAGCTAAGTTTGTTTTTTCAGTGGTTTCTGAGGGTAAAGACCCCTGAACACCAGTGGGTAGAAGACTTACTTCTAACGCATATGAAGACTGAACACACCTTCACAACCCCTTTTACAGGAATGGAGTCAGTTACACACCTCAGAGATAGAACACAGGGCAGAGAACAACCATGCACGAACCAGCAATACTTAAATTACGAGGAAGACTCACTACCCTTAGACCAGGAAGCCGGCGATTTTATTAGTTATTTATTAGATTTGATAAAACTGTTTCCAAGGAACGCGTTGGGGAGAAAAACTTATTGGAATTCTGAATTAAATAGACGAGAATTTTGGGATGAGACTCATTAATTTGAAGCCATTAATGAAGACACTATATTGTTAAAAGGCCCCATGAATGTAATTTGTCCGTTATTTCTTCCAGAAACAATAGATAATATTATAAAGGAAATTCCAAAGAAATCTGAACGTTTATTTTTGTTGTTGAATGAAATATGAGCTCTCCTTGTTGTACATAACTTGTACCCTGAGAAGACTCACTGATAATGACACTATTCTAGTTTATATATTACAATCAGGAATGAAGTTCCAAACATCACAGAAACTGAAAAATACACTCTAATATGCCTGGACGTAAAACGCTAATTCGTGGTGAAGAAATCAATTGTTTTGTACAGATGACAACAGTTAAAAGTAAAGAAATGACTTATGAACATTTAAGGTTGTTTCTCTCAGCTTTCTTATAGCTCAATTAACTCAATACCTCCATTACATAATTACTGGAATTGCAAAATATTATAAGAAATGCTTGTAAAAAGATTGGAGACATAAAAGAAATCAAGATAATAGAAATTTCCAAATAGAAATCATAATTAAAGTTAAAATAGACTTAACACATTGGCTAACGTATTACTAAAGCATATTGACTAACACATGTGGTTCACACATGCTATCTAATTAATTCTCTATTTCAGTTTAGATAATTCAATTTATTTCAATTCTAATTTAATTTAAGGTCTACTAATTAATTGATTCGAATATCAAACGTATGTATCATGGCACCTAACACATTTACCGCATTTGTGAGAGTGATAAATATGATTTATTATGGAAATACATCATATTTTCGTAAGCTATTATTTGTCAAAAACAATCACAAAACTTAAAAACTCAGAAAAACCTTTTTAATGATACCAGTCTCATTTTTATACAATATTTTCTTCCGCTTTGAACAAAATTGTTAAATTAATTTTTATTCTCCATTTTTAACAATACTTCTGATATTATTATTAAGTTCAAATTCATCCTTCAAATCATTCTATTGTTT
>JAPMOQ010031407.1:0-12385 GCA_026543055.1 Argiope trifasciata
ACGACTCGTAATTACTTCGCAAGCGTATATTAATTCGCGAGTAAGCTTTGGGGATTCTCAGATAATCAAACTCCATCTATTAGCACATGATGCTGTTTTAAATTTTATTTAAAATATATTAATATGAATAATTTCAGACGAAAATAGCTAAGTATAAAATAAGAGGATCATAATTATACATTGTTTTGCAGCTGAAGAAAAAATTTCTGCAAATGATCAAAAGTATTATATTCACCAATATATTTAAATGTTTCATATGTTTTTACAATAAAAATAAGAAAATTTGTAGCGTAAGTATGGTCAAATATTTCAAAATTTAAGAAATAATCAAAGCTCGAATTTTGAATTTGATGAATAGAAAATTTGAGGAGGAATTCTAAGTATTGTAAGCAGGGAAATGAATTACATATCAATTTTAACGAATTAAGAATCTCTATCAATTCTAAAAAGCTGAAACATCCGTTCAACAAAATTACCGCAGGTTCTCGACATGTTCAGATATTTGTGATATTTTTCATCTTACCATCAAATATGAGTGATTGATTACGTAGACCAAGCACTGATCGTTAGAAAATTTAACCCGGATACATTTGGATGGTAGGAAAGTTTTTAAGAGCTCTCAAAAAGGATGTTTGAACATACACATTCGCATGATAATCATTAGTTAAGCCTTTCAGTATTGGAAAAAAATGCTTGTTCATTAAATTATAATTAAAATTCGAGACACCTGGATGTCATTACAAAGTTTCCTTCTCTTTTCCATTAAAGGTGAGTGATTGAACACACATAGAACATTCTTTATTTTTAGAGACCCTCGCTCAGATAAATTTGGTATTAGTAAGTATTTCTAAGAAATCATAAATGATAATTGGACATATACTTGCAGGATAGTCAAGAGTTTATCAGCTGTTATTGCTATAGTCAGCCCATTCCCAGGATAGCCATCTCTTATATATGTAAGGGCTGTCATTGCATGTTTTAAGGATGTCAAACATTTTTCTTACATTTCAAAAAATGTAGGATCTGGTACTATGAGATTCAAGATCTTACATGAATCTAGAAATGAGAAGGTTGATGTATTTTTAACGGATTTATACTTTAAAATATTGCTTGTCAATTCACAATGAAGTAGCATGCATCTTAGAGAAGATTAGAATATGGTGTCTGATGAAAATAGTTAGAAATAGCCAAACTAAGCCGAGATCATCGATCAAATATCCATAGAATATCGGTTATATTCATTTTGCATTATTAATTGACATACACTGAAGTGACAAAAGTCATGGGATAGCAATATACAAATATACAGATGGCAGTAGTATCGCAGCGAAAAAGTATAAATGCGCAGTTCGTTTTCCAGATCTTTCATTTGTGTTCAAGTTATTTATGTGAACAGGTTTTTCGTGATTTATGGCGGCACGACGAGAATTGACAGACTTTGAACGTGGAATGTTAGTTGGAGCTAGACGCATGGGTCATTCCATTGCGGATATCGTTAGTGAATTCAACATTCCGAGATCCACAGTATCAAGAGTGTGCCGAAAGTATGAAATTTTAGACATCACATCCTGTCATGGAAAGCGCAGTGGGCGACCACCTGCATTTAACGACCGAGACCACCGACGTCTGTGTATAATGGTCAATGTTAATATACACGCAACACTTCGTCAAATAACTGCAGGAATCAATGTGGGACGTACGAGTTACGTGTCCGATAGGACTGTACGGCGAAATGTGACTTCCTTGGGCTATGACAGCAATAAATAATAAATATTTTCAATAAATCATCCGTAAGTCTAACTGACTTGGTGGGTGAAAAATACCATCCAAATATTTTTACATTTTTAAAAGCGATTAACCTTTTTACTTGTATCTAGCTACTTTTCAACTTTTTAATCTCTTTTAGAGCTTATTTTTGGAATTGTTTTATTAACTCATAAATTTAATTGTTTCAAATATGGTCTTCTATGATTGAGAAATTTTAAATTTTATTGACTGATTTTCACACCTCGTGTATCTCTTCCAATTTTCTCAATTCGTATTATTTTATAATTCATCAGGTGGGTTCATAGTAATGTATTCTTAATTTAAACCATATGACTGGCGCAGTACGGCCTCGAAGGGCTCTTGTGCCAATAAACCTTACCTACATATCTACCGACCGACAGCAGAAGACCGACTCGAGTGCCTTTACTGACAGCACGACATCACCTGCAGAGACTCTCCTGGACTCGTGAGCATATCGACTGGTCCCTAGACCAGTGGAAAACCGTGGCGTGGTCAGATGAGTCACGATTTCAGTTGTTACGAGCTGATGGTAGAGTTCGAGTGTGGCGCAGACCCCACGAAGCCATGGACCCAAACTGTCAGCAAGGCACTGTTCAAGCTGGTGGTGGCTGCATAATGGTGAGGGCTGTTTTTACATGGCATGGACTCGGTCCTCTGGTACAACTGAACCGATCATTGACTGCAAATGGTTATGTTCAGCTGCTTGCAGATCACTTGCAGCCATTCATTCACGTACCCACGCAACGATGGGATTTTTATGGATGACAATGTGCCATGTCACCGGGGCAAGAACTGTTCGTGATTGGTTTGAAGAACATTCTGGACAATTCCAGCGCATGATCTGGCCACCTAGATCGCCCGATATGAATCCCATCGAGCATTTATGGGACATCATGAAAGGTCCGTTCGTGCCCAAACTCCTGCACCATCCCCACTTTCACAATTATGGACGTCTTATACAGACAGCATGGCTCAATATTCCTGCAGAGGACTTCCAATGACTTGTGGACTCCATGACATGTCGAGTTGTTGCACTTCGCCTGGCAAAAGGAGGACCGACACGATATTAACAGTCATCCCATGACTTTTGTCACTTCAGTGTATATGAAATTGATTTCTTCATTGCTTAGTACTAAATTCTATATTATGTATTTGACGAAGATGTGTTAATGTTGTGTTATTCTTCTTCAAAGAGCATGTTAAACAAGCTTTTCCTAATAAGTTGAAATTCAGAAGAATTACACAGAGAAATACGTATTTTGGTTCTTTGTCATAAAATATTTAAATATAATCTTAAAGCAATAGTAGTTACTTGATTTAGAAAATTTAAAATATACTGTTTTTATTAAACATCAACTATTACATTTAAATAAAAAAATGTGACTTTAATCATTTTAGAAGTTTAAAAATAAATAAATACATCTTTAATATTAAAATTCATATGAAATAATGAAAAAAATGAATAAGTTAAGAAATTAATAAATAAGAGTTTTCAGAGCAACTAATTTAGAAGAAGTATATCTCCCTATAATAATAGTTAAACATTTGTTTAAAGTAACAATATTTAAGTAATTTACAATTTTAAAATTATTTATCATTTTTACCGAATTGTTCCTTTAACTTATATTAAATATGATTTAAAGTAATGATTTTTTTACTGAAATATAAATATTTTAAAAGAAGCATACTGTTTATACTGAATACATTTTACTCCAATCTTTAATTCAAACTAGAAAGCAATCAGCAATTTCCATCCACAATGATCCCAAAACAATACAGCAAAGTACAATTTACTTAATCGGTTCTTACAGAACATTGCATCTCGACTCGCTTGCTGAATTCTAAAATGTCTGAATTACATTTAGAATTGTCGAGCGACTAGTGGAAGATTTATTCTGTCTGCGAACCACCTCCCACGGCAAACGAGAACGCTCGTTTATTATTCCTGGCAAAGGGCAACTCAGGCGCTGCCGGTTCGTAATTACTTTGCGGTTTCGGATTAATTACCAGCAAGTCTTAAATGTGTGGTTTGATGATGGTGTTGAAGGCCCCTCTTTAGAAGTTGATGTAATTTTAAATTTTCTTTTTTTGAAATTATAAATAAGCAGCCGCTTGCATGTTCTAACATGAATCAATGATTATAATGTAGAAGGTGTAATTACAAAGCTAAACTAGGAATGGGAGTACAGGTTTTAAACAGGATATTGAAATATATATTTTAATTAAAGTAAATATTATTATAAAATTGCGTTGACTGAAAGATTATCTTTTTCCAGCTAGAGAATCTGTTTTATTCCTTATATTCAAAATAAATATCAGTATATACAGGGTGGTTACATTTAAACTATCCCTATAAACGGCATCATACAAAGCAAACGGGTGAACTCATTGCGACGAAATTTGGTGTATACACTTTACATTAGATAAGCTCACGGAATTTCAAAAAAGTTCCAAAATGTCCATCAGAGAGAATCTTTTCAAGAAAAAAAAATAATTTTAACACAATAAACTATTGAAATGGGATACAGAATCAGTATCAACATTAGATGATTAGTTACTGTACGCCTTGTCATCAAGCCGTATTTATTAAAGATAAATAAAATAACAGAAAGCTGCTTAAGAGAAAAACAGCTCTGTTTGTAGAAACGAGAACAGATTAAGATGAAATTCCACATGAGGAGCAATGGTTAATCATGCCCAGGATGATACAGGGAAAGGTTCTCCGGAAGCACTCTCATTCACTTGAAAAATTTCAAGTTGATGGACAGTCTATTCAACAGCATATTGTAACTGATTAATTGTGATGCTTCACAATGGAATGCTATGGAGTTCTTTAAGTCATTCAAAGTCGCTAAAAGGTACCGTCATCATTACAGCCGGAGGCATCGACATAAAAATGGCTGCAAATGTTTTTGCACTAACCTGTTTCTAATACATCGTTCTCTTCTTCGCAGACTTGAAAATCTTAACAATTTTTCCAAGAACTGACAATTTTTCCAGGTTTTACATTTTATTACTGATAGTACTTGTTTTGGATTGTTAATATTCTTTTTGTATTCCTCTCTTTATGTATCCTGCTATTGTATTAAATTTAATGTTTTTCCATAGAAGACACCCTCTGGTGAACATTTTGATAAATTTTTGTTCTTCAAAATTATGTAAGCTCATCTTGTATATAGTATATACACCAAATTTCATTGCAGTTCGTTCATCCGTACAATTTAAAGTTTAGCTCATTTATAATCACTCATAAATAAGTTTAGCTCATTTTACTTTTGTTAAAAGTTGTAATGTCATTTTACAGATAAATTTTATATTGATGATAATAATAATCAATACATGATGTATTGATTCGTATATAAAAGGTTAGGAATTGGAAGAGGAAATAAGGGAGCATTTTAGAATAAAATGGCACAAATGAATTTGAGATTTAAAGTGTTCACTTATTCCCTGAACATTTAATACCGTTTTATTTAATTTTTGAAGTAAACTATACATACATATATAGTTTATAGTATATATAGTATATTTTGAAGTAAACTCCCGAAAATTGCATTGTTTCCTTTAGAAATCATACATTTTTCCTTATTCTATAATAATACATATAAATGTCATCTAGAAAGTGAATAGAAAATATATCACTACTAAGACTATTACTCTTTTCCTTTTCTATCTGATGTTCACCAGAAGGAAGAAAGGGAATTTGTATTAATTTTACATCGTGTCCAGTTTGTTTACATTTATTTCGTAATAAAAATTACAGATTAAAACACTTTTAAATTTATTGAACTACTCAACTAGTTTAAAATATTACAAAGGGTGTACAAATGAAAAGATACGAAACATTGTAACAACGTAACCCTTAATATATTTGCCTATACCGCCATTGGAGAACGTAGTGATACATGTATTGATGCGATTGGGGTCTGACGTATATGGAGCATGCATAGGAGAGAGAAAAAGGTTCTTGAAAGGAGCGTCAGAGAGAACTGTCAAGAAAATACCTGGGATTCTCTTGGAGGGTGTGATTCTGCTCTATGGTAACGCGCGTCCATATGCCTCAGGGTCAAACATGCGGAACTGACCAAGTTCAACTGAAAGCAGCTCGATGTTCCGTTTTACAACCCGGAGATGTCGCCTTGCGATTTTAATTTTGTTTGATACCCTGAAAAACATCTGAAAGGGAAGCGCTTCGACTCGGAAGGCGAACTCAAGCACACTGTAAAGGATTGGGTCTCGTCACGGTCACAGGAATTCTGAGAACAATGAATCCTTCGGATTGTTTATCGATGAGATCGTTGTTCTGAGGCCTATGATGTATACTGTCATTTCATACTTTTTCATTTGAATACCTCTTGTATATTTGAGGATTTATTCAAATGATTGGGAATTTCTATGATAAAAAAATTATGTTGGAAATTTTTGCTCTTAACTATTCATGAAAAAATGACGTTTACATATTTTATTCATCTTAATTTTCATCTTTGTAAAATCCAGTCTTTATTTCATGTATCTTCTTTCTTATAGTCAGAAAATAGTAGATAGTTTTGAAAATTCTATCAATCTCGGCAGTTTTCTTTTTTTACTAACATTTAACTGAATTCAGGAACAGAAATTCCTTCATCGATATTGAAATCTCTTCTAAGGAAGTAAGAAAATAATGTGCCAAATGAATAAACTGATTGGAAATCTTCAAAAGTGAAAAATGTTGCCTCTAAACGAAGTTAATACGACGAAAACAAGAAAACTCCGAGACTTAATTTCATAATAAATGAAAAATATCCCCTACTTATAAAAGCGTGACTTTGTAAGTAGAACATTTAAACATCGCGTTCCTCTTTTTGACAGAAACTAGTTTTGCCTGTCAAAAAGAGAAACGCTTGGATGATTTCTTGGTTAGCTTAATTAAAGAATTCAGATTCGACCACGACGAAAGATCTTTTAAAATAGCGTTCTATTGCTGAGAGAGAGAAGAAAATAGAAAAATATAAGAAACAAACGTATGAAACAATGGCTTTTGATAGCTTTCTTCGCTTTCGGAATACTTTCTTTTGCCGCTTAATTACTTTTCCAGGTTTCTCAGTTTGCACTTAAGAATACATGAGTTTCTGAAACGAAATTAAAATGATTCAAATTTTGACAAATGATCTTTTTTGTGATTCAAATGGAAATTTGATTCTGGTTAATGTCACAAGCATGTAATAAAATTAAAAATGTTTATAATGAAACAATAAGAGAAAATTAAATTTCATTCTCATATTTTTTTTAACTTGTATTTATAGAGATAATCTAAGCTTTATGTGTTTGCATTTATCTTAATGATATTTTTTTCATGTTTTGACGTGGCATGAAGAAATTTTATTGATCTAAAGAATATTTTATCGCTTTTAAAATCATTTTAGAACGAAATTGTTTTAAAAATTTCTCCAAAAACAGATTGCTGCAAAACGCTATAATGCGTTCTATATTATCCTCTTGAAGAATGGTGATAGATATTGGATAAAAGCTGAGGAAACGATCTCAATTTTGAACTCAGGGAAGTCTAGTTTCGAAACCTAATAATATGAAAGCTTTCGGTGCAGGCGAAAATAAATTGAATTTAAGGAGAAAAAGACCCTTTATTATTGTGTTCAGGAAGGCTTTGAGAGCTGTGATACTGTTCGCACGACGTTCTCATCATCTACCCTAGTTTCAAATTTACTCTGTTTCAAAATATCTTAAAGGTTTACTTAAAAGTTGAATGAATAAAGATATGATACATTTATTTTCTTAGGCTTCACGAATACATAGTGGGAAGATGATGACTACTTCCTCTTCTATTATGCATTTTTCATGTAAAAATTAATTTCAAAAACGTTGGAAAACTCTGATTACAGCACTTTATTATAATGTTACAATATATTATTGGTTGAATTTTAGCAACTATATCCAGTATTGCTTTCGAAATAGATATATGAATGTAACATGAATTCTAAACCCATGGATTAATTATTACAAATTAAATATATCTTTTCTTAAAATGTAAATAGTAATGAATATGGATCAAATAAAGGAAAAGAAAAAAAACTCAAATATATTTATGGCTTTGACTCTTGAAAATAGCGGAAGTGTTTCCAAGATCACTCTTATCATTCATAAATTTTAAAAGGAAAATTATTAATTTGATTTTAAAAAAATGTTTGGTGTTCAAATTAGAAATATTTTAGATAAAATATCTATTTTTATAGATCATTTTAAGTGAATAGCTTAAATTCCACTCTTGTTGTCATTTTTTGTGAAATCCAAAATTAAAATTAAACTGTCTAGTTTATTTTTTATACTCTGATGATGATTAGGCGTGTGCTAAGAGTGGCGTTACACCGGTGAAAAATTTAAGATTACAATTTTTAAAAAATAGAATTTAAATAGCTATCAAAAGACTCGTAATTCAAACATAACTTTTCTATGCACATGTTTATTTTTTATAAATAAAAAAATTCTAAATCAATTCTTATCTGTAATAATTTACACATTTTAAATTTTTTCCAACAAAGTTTTAATTTTTTTTTTTTTTTTTTGCTTTTTCCTTCTTTTTGCATCTACTAAAAATTAAGGAATTGCTTTCAGGTAGAGATGTGGGGGTTCTATTTTGGAAACACGTTCTAAAATAATTTTCTTTTATGGGATTAAGGGAATGAAATATTTCCGAAAATAAAATTGAATTTATATATTTTTTAATAAATACGGATTTAATTGTTTTTTCATAGGTGGATTTATTTTTATTTTAACTCTTTTTATAGCCTTTAAAATTTAATGCGCAATCATGAACGTAATGAAATCCTGAGATCGATTTATTTGCACAAATTCACTACTATATGACGGCTCTCATATTGAATCAAAATATAATTAATTAAATAGATTACTTAATAATATAAATTCCAAATTTTTTTATCGTTTTTTTCTATCGAGAGAACACAAATTTATAGTTTTAAAAACTGTTTAAGATCAGGTTGTGTTTGAAAAATTGGTTGCAAAACTCCATCTTTACGAATAACAAATGAAAATGAAGAATATTAAAATGTGCAAAATTAATGAAAACAAAGATAATATTAAAGAAGGTACTTACTAATATTTTATATGTTATAGTAAATAAGAGCACCTATTCCAAAACTTTTCTTAAAGAAGAAACAAAGAAGAGTTATGTTTTAATTTAAAATATAAGAATATTTCTCGTTGAAATAAAAAATAGTGTCAGATGCAAAAGAGCAGAAATATGAACTTAAAAGTATTAAATTATTTCCTTTGTTTATAAAAATAATGTTTTGTAGACATTGAGTGAACTTTCCTGATACCCTAATATAGAAAAGTCTGATATCATAAAAAATAATATTATTTGTCATGATGCCATGTAACGAAACTGAAATTAATGGAACGAAATATATATTTTACAATTGTATTTCTAAAATACAGTAATAAATTACTATTGTAATTCTATAATTGTAGTTTATAGCTTTTCTACATTCTTGTGCATGAAACTATTATAAAGATATCTTTAAAATGCATTACAATTTAATTTAAATCAAATAAATGCATTATTTTGCAATCATTATTTTTCAAAATATAGCACATATCAAAATTAATATAGAAAAAAAAAATCTATTGAAATCAATATCTTAAAAGTAAAATTAAGGTATATTACCACTTTGAATTTTTTTCCCATTCTAAGGCTATTTAAAGGGAAAGAAAACATTTCGGGGAAAAAAACCACCAGCCTGTCAAATCTTTCGAAAATGAGCCAAACTCTCGTAAAAGTGAGCTAATCCTTTCACTATTTTTTTTGCAACCTTTTGGCGATAATATCGGGTTTGACGAAAATGATTGACGGGATAATTCTCTAAGTTCTGAAAAAATAAATCATTGCTGGCATAGCAAAATATTAACTTTTAATCAAGGTGAAAAATTAATATGTGTGTACAAACTACAGCACTATTTCTATTCTAATTAATATTCTTTTTTTTTCTTAGCCGAATAGTAAGATTTTTATTTCATGGATTAAAAGAGTAAAGTACTGCAATTTGCGCAACTATTGAAAAAAGTTCTTTTTTTATGCAAGCTTTACAAAATTTCTCTGTGTATTTAAGTTCTTAGTAATTTTATAAAAATGTAGTAATCCATATTTAATTAAATATCAAATAGCTTTTCTTTTATGTATTTCAAATAAAAATATTTGTCGTATAATTAATTACTTATTTTGCATTTATTTCGAATGTGAAATAATTCATATAAAATTTTTATCAATATTAATACTGTATTATGCAATAAACATTTTTTAATGGAAAGGCATATTTCGATAAGAGAAATATGGTGAAATATAATGCTTCCCGAATATGATAAATCCTGAGTGCAATTAATGGTATAATCAGCAAATTTAATAATATTAAGAACACTAATTTTTATTTATAAAAGTGTTAAAAGGGCAGTGGACTTCGAAAAAACTGATGAATTTTATTTTTATTATTTAGTCACGAAATTATGTATTTATCTTTAACTAAAATAGTGTAAAATATTTTACTCAAGGAAATAAATATTTATAGGGTTTAGAGGAGAAAAATTCTTCTTAATGAATTTTCTCTGAGAGATGTAATTGGATTTAAATATATTTTATATATTTCAGGTGTCGTAATTTTGTATGAAATCTAAGGATATTTGATAGTAAAAATTTATAACAAACATGGAATGAAAGTGGAGTATGCATTTTATATTTCAAACTTTTTTTCATATCCAAAAGTCAATTTTAGTTCCGTAAAACATAATATTCCTACTAAAATTCCTTAAGTGGGCATAAAAATATTTCTAAAAAAACCCAGCTATTTCTTTGTAATTATAGCATTTAACTGGAATTACAAAATCGTCTGTAGTTTTGTTCCAAATAAATTTTCATTGGGTAGTAAGAAACAAATATTAGAAAAAAAAATTAAAAAATTAAAACGCTTGGTATATTTTGAATTTAATAATGTATTTAAGAAATTGAATATATTTATATAATAATATGTAATGTAATAATATATTTTAAATATTGTATTTAATTATATATTTTTAAATGACATATTTTTTTAATGTTTTAAAAATAATACAGATTGTTAAAAAATATTTTTCAGAATTTTAACGATTTTATATTTTAATAAATATGCATCAAAAATTTCATAACCCTAACTGAATAATACTGAAAATTGTCTTATAGTGTCTAATGACATTTAAAGGGGAAAATTATCTTTTGCATCAATTATTTTTATGATTATTTCTTAATTTATAAATTAGAAACATGTATAAAGTTGATCTAATCACTAGTAAAAATTTCATGTATCGTATACCTCAGAAAGCATGTATAAAGTTGATTACGACATTCTACTTTTAATATTATAAAACAATATAAATAAGAAAAAAGTCTGTAAATATTGATTGATATTCAAAAATGGAAACATAAATTAAAAAAAAATATTTCTAAATATTGATCATCCTTTTAAATTTTTTATAGCAAAACGCATATGCATTTGGAAAATATAAAAATAATTTGGTCAAAACTTTAATACATGATTTTCACAAACTGCCATAGTTTAACAAAATCGAATTAGAAGCTTAGATGGTTAAAATATATATGATATTTATTATTTGGTGATTAAATATTTATTGTATTGATATGGTAATATAAATAAAATATAACTTGGTTATAATTCCTATTTATGTCTGCAAAAAGAAACTATACTGAAGAGTGAATTTTTCATATTTTTTTGTTGTGACTTAAGGTACTTTAAAAGCCCACTGATAGTTATCTGTCAGAGATTTAAGCCGAGTGAGAGTCATTGTTTTTTCAGTAGCGCCGAAAATGTCCAAGCTTGCAAAATATGTACTTCATGCGGCACATTCGCTAGCACAAACCGTTTTTACCAGGAGGGTCATTCTTACATACTTACTTCTTACACAGAAGAAGAACAGGCAGGCCCGAACTGGGACTCGAACCCGGGAAGCCCAGATCACTGGGAAGACTCTCTATCCCTTTGCCAGAACATTTTTACATTTTAAATATATTAAAATAAATAGGAATATTTGTGTCTGTGTATTTTATCCAAACAAATGACTTGATTAATGTAAAGTTTTCACTACAGTTCGAAGTGATTTTGCACATATGCACATTCAAATTTTGCTACGATTGTTATTTTCAAAACACAGTAAATGTTTTAAACTCCTGAAATGGAAATAAAATGAATTAACCTTAAAAAAAGCAAGTTCTTTTCTCTTTTGCTCATGTTTCTTAAAAATATCATATAAGAATTATTTTGCACTTAAAAGTCAAGGCTTTTATTTATGCACCATAAATTATCATAGAAAATTTTCTGAATTCTTATTCCTTTCATGTCAATTGTGTTTTATATTTTATTGATGCTATGTAAGTGACATGTAAGATTAAGTCACATGGGTCTGAATCCATCTGTCCCATCTGCCTAAGTTGTTTCGCTGTGGAGTTTCCTCCCTACTGTTCGTAGTATGAATACATCAATCGTATCTACATAAGTGGCTTCTCTGTTGTGTTTCCTCCCTACTGTTCGTAGTATGAATACAT